>WHYT01000490.1:0-12230 GCA_009806455.1 Tetrax tetrax
CCAAAACCCCCTCGGGGTGGTGGGGGGGGCGCCCCAGGCTGCATCCCCCGCCTTGGTTCCATGGAAACGCAGGCGGAGGGCGAGGGGCTGGCGGAGATTTGCGGGGCGGAGGAGTCTAGACAGGAGATTAGCGCGGCTGGACGCGGCAGGACGGGGCCCAAAGCGCCTTATTTTCGGGATAACGGACCCCACTGGGGGTGGGGGTGCAGGGGGGGCCGCCCTGGGCCTCCCCGCGAAGGCCGCAAGCCCCCCGCGCCATCGTCTTCCTCTTCCCGGGGTCCCGCTGAACGGGGACGACCCCAACCAGCGCCCCCCCTTCGCCTTTCCCCCCTCCCCATCTTCCACGGGACCCTCGCGCTCACCTCGGCTCGGCGGCCCCTCCGCCGCGCTCCTCCCCAGGAGAGCCGCCGCGCTTCCCGGGCGGATTAGGGATTAGCGGAGTTATTAACTAATAAGCAGGTCAAGTTACGGGATTAAAAATCCTCTTCCTCTTCATCCCCCTCGCCCCGACCCCTTCATCTCCCCCCTTGTTTCCAGCCAGCAACGGGGGCCGGAGGAAGGACTGGGACGCATTGCTGCCCCATCCCTTCTCCCAAATCCCTTTCCCGGCGTTTTCCCTCCTCCAACAGCTCAAAACCAGCCGCGCGCACCCGAGCGAGGAGACCGAGCGGCCTCCTCCTCCTCCTCCCTGCTGCAGTTACCAGCCCAGAGGCTTTGGGCCCCCAAAATTCACGAGGTGCTGGACGAACCAGCCCAGGTGGGGGAGGATCCCAGATATTTCCCAGTATCAACCTCCGGATTCTCCAGTTCCTCGCCAACCCAGCGGCCGGGGGACAAATTGGGGGCGAGGGGGAAGCGGCGTCACCTCCCCCGGGCTGCATCTCGCCATCACTCGGAATTCTCAGCACAGAGCGCTAAGTTTTTTTATGTTTTTCTCCCCAAAACACGCAGAAAAGAATCCCACAGCCCAAGCCAGTTAGCGATTTCTTTATCCAGCTCCGCTGCGCTCCGCGTTTTGCTCCGGCTTTACGCAACCCGCTCCGTACACAAAATTCCTTGCGACCTCACGCTCGCGAGGGAAGGAGGGCACCCGCGCGCACGCGGCCGACGCCATTTTCGGGGAGGGCGCGGGAAAAGGAAGTCACCGCCTTTGTCTACCAGACGCGTTGTGATATTAAATGAAAGCTTAAGAAAAAAAAAAAAAAATCTTTTCAGAAAACCCCTCGCAGCCGCGGCCCACCACCCCGCGGGCACGGCACGCCGCGGATTCGGGACCCGCTCCGCGCGGCGCGCGCCCCAGGGCCAGCTGGCTTCCCCGCTCCAGTTCAACCCGCGTCCTCTCGCCAGTCTGCGAGCGACGCCTCTCAGAAAAGCGGAGCGTGCCTGCCGCAGGGAGGAAAAAAAAAAAAAAAAAAGCCCTCAGGCAGCTTCTAGGTCCCACCGGCGAATTTTTTTTTACCGAGAGCTACGCGAGAGCGCGGCCGGGGAACTCCAAGCCTCAGGGCTCCAGGAATCGAGCAGCGCGCCACCGTCCACGGCCATTTCGGTGCCGTCAGAGCAAGGAGGTTCCTTGCGAGAAATTCGGCGGAGTAACCGACGGCTTGGGGTCTTTCCAGAGGGTGCCCGGGAGTTTCGGGATCTCCGCTCGCGTCCTTGTGCCGGAAGCGAAGGGTCTTCACGCGCAACGAGAGGACGGCGGGCGCTCCTCAGCCCGGCCCCTGCTATTTTAGGATGATGTGGTAGCTGTCGGAGGTTTCGGCTGGAAGGGAAACAACGCTGGGGAGCCACTCGCGGGGAATCCGCCGGGCTGAGCGCATCCGCCGCGAGGGGAAATCCGAGACGGAGCCCCCCCGGGCAGCTACGCACCTTTCATGGTGTCCAGAACGAAACAGGATTCGTCTTGGAAGTTCTGGATCATCTGGAAGAAGCCAGGAAAGGCAGCTTAGCGCGAGGCGGGATTTCGACACCGCAGACGCGCTTCCCAGCCCACAGCGACGGCGGCTCGGCGACGGGCGCGGAGTTAGAGTGCCGAAAGGGCCGGGAGCCGCGCCGGGACACAGGAGAGGCACCAGCCACCAAGATTTATTCCTTCCCCCAGCTTCCCAGAGCTGAGAATCCCAACCAGCGAGCCAGAAACCATCGGATCCCGGGAATCCTCTCAGGGCAACTCCCCTCCCTGGTTTTACAGCGGAAAGGAGAGCGCGCACGCGGCGCGGGCCGGCGCGGGGAGAGCTGCTCGCGTCGGATAAACCCCGAGCGCCGACGCCTCCGGCTCTACAAGCTTCAGCCGGAAAGCGGAGGCGACGGAGCAGGGCCCTTTCCGAAGGCGGGCGCGGGGGAATCCGTTCCCCGGCTCCTGCGCAGCCTGCGTCACGTTCAGGATTTTTACTCAGCGCAGCTCAGAGCGCAGAAGAGCGGCGAAGCCGGCGCCGCGGCCCCGCGCGGAGGCCGTTACCTCGTCGCTGATCAGCACGTGGATCCCGGTGGGGCCCTGCTTGTAGATCTGGCTGATCTGCTGGGAGGAGATGCTGAAGAGCTGCGCCAGCTTCTCCGTCAGCTCCAGCGCCGTCAGCTCCTCCAGGTAAATGGCGTGGTACACTGCAAAGCCAACGGTGTCACGGCTCGACGCTGCGCGCGCCGGCCCAGGGAGCGGGACGCACGGAGGAGCGCCGGGAAGGCGGGAACGTCACAGCGCGGCGCCGCTGCCCTCGCGACGCGCCCCGACCCCTCAGCAACTCGGCCGTCACCCATCTCCTGCCACGCTCGCCGTATTTATGCATCCTTGCCCCCAAAAACCTTCTGCTTTTGACCACCAGCAGCGTTTTGCACCGTTCCTGCCGGATTTCAACCCCAGCGGGCTGGAAACGCCGCCCCAGCGCCTCCCCAGTTCCCCCAGTTCCCCCCAGGGAGGTGCTGGGGGAAGCGAAAGGACGCGAATTGGAGCAGGGCAAGGGAAGGACGAGCCGTTCGGCTCGCGCCGCTCCGATCCCGGAGGCGGAGAAACCGCCGCCTGGCTGCTCCGCAAATGTAGGTCGCTCGTTGTCGCCTGGGCAATGCCGGATTCTCGCAGGAGCCGTCGTTCGGCAGCTCCCAGCCGGCAACAGGAGAAAAAAAAGAAATCACTCAGCCGGGTGGGAGCAGGGCAGGGAGGGTTCGCCGCCATCTTTTGCCACCGTCACCCGAGGGGAGCGCGCACGAGCCCTCGGACCGGGCGCAGAGCCGAACGGCAGCGGCCAAGGCGAGGCGCAGCAGCCGAAAACAAAAGCCACGGAGCTTTGTCGAGCCGTCGTGCGGGCTCTGGCGACCCGAGCGGCCCCGGCTGCGAGAGGAGCCCTTCGCCAGCCCGAAATCCGCGGGGCAGTGGCGCGGGGCCGAGGCCGGGAACAGCTCCCACCGCATTTCTGCTGGGTTTTTTTTTTTCCCCCGCTCGGCGCGACCCCACGCAGGCTTCGAAACCCTTACCGAAAAAAGTACTGGTCACGGCGTCGCCGTCCTCGTGTTTCTGCTGGAGGTCCCGCAGCTGCTGGGACTCCTGGCAGACGTAGATGGTCAGTCTGGGCCGCACCATCCTGGGGACAGAGCGCTGAACGTCAGCGCCCCTGCGCCAGGACGCCGCCGGCTTGCCACGCTCCTCCCTCCCCAGTGTTCCCAGCAGGAGAAGAGGAGGTGGACCAGTTCACCGCGAAGCAAATCTAGCGTGGTTTTGGGAGAAGGGGACGCGGCGCTAACTGGTTACCGAGCGGCTAAACTGGAGGGTTCGCTCCCGAGAACCGAGCTCCCTCGCAAACGCGCGCTCCTCCTCCTTCGAGTGTCACTTCCCAGCGCAAAAGCCGGCGGCGGCGGAACGTTAACGCCGCGGAACGCTCCCCGCCCGCGCAGCTCTGGCTGCCCTGCGTTGGGGAGCCGGTGCCGATGCTTCCCTGATCCTTCCCGCCTGGATGCGGCCCACCCCATGCCTCGGCGCCTTCCAAAACGCTCCGGCTCAGCCAGGAGCTCCGGTAAACAGCGGTGCCTGCTTCCGCAGGGAACGGCGCAAGGGAATATCGCTTTTCCGGGAAGGGAATTCCGCCGAGAGGCCGGTCAGAGGACAGAGCTGGCTCACGGCTGGATTCTCCGGCACTCAAAGAGCGAGATCATCTCTAACGCTTCCCTCCCACACGGATTTTCCTCCCTAAATTGTCTCCGGCGCCGTGACCCTGCCGGCTCAGTGACCAGATTTAACCGGAGGGGGTTCAGGAATGTTGCCGGAACTCCGTTCTCTCCCCCGGGAAGAGCCAAGCCGACAGGCCGAACCAACGTACCGGCCTTTCAGCGCGTTGAAGAGCCGGATGCCGTCCGCGGGGCCGCAGATCTGGATGACGTCTTCCCTGGTCAGCTTCAGTAAGTCTGCACCTAGGGATTTACAAATCCAGAGGAGAGAAAGTCGCGTAATCCAGCCCAAAACGTCCAGCTCCCCCCCCAGATCCCCCTTTCTCAAATTGCTTTTGCCTTTGGATGCTTGCAAGATTTCTTTATTTAATTTTTTTTTTTTTCCCAGACCGGTTTGGCCAGAGCGCGTTTCGGTACGACCCCGCGCCCCACGTTATCGTTTACGGCCACCCAGCGCCTCGCTGACCCGGGTTATCCCGGAGACCGGATCAGCAGGGAAGGAGAGGAAAATAAACCCCAGGAATTTCTTTACACGTGGCACTTTCCCCCCAGATCAGCGCTTCTCGGCTGGTTTTAGATCGGAGGGCGCTGGGAGCCGTCGGGTGAGTTCCCCACCGTCTCGCCAGGTGAGAAACGACGAACACGGCTTTCAGAGCGCCGCGTTTTATTGCGTTCCAAAAAACAAAAACCATTTATATTTGCAACATCACACAAAGACGGCCTCAGGAGCGAGAGGAGGCCGAGCGACCGGGCGCAGAGACGAGACGGAGGCGGCGGCGACGCCGTAACCTACCTGAGAAATTCCTGAAAAGCCGAGAAAAAGTGGAGAAGCGGTTGCGGTGCAGCCACTGCTGGGCCTCCTGCGGCGTGCTGGTGGGCAGGAGGTTCTGCAAGGCAGGAGAGGAAGAGTCACGGCCTCAGGAGCGGCGCGCTCAGGGTTTGTAACGACAAGAAACGGAGAGCTGAGAGCGTGCCAGGCTCCCAGCGCGCGAGGAAGGCTGCAGCCTGGAGAGGTTTGGGTTTAAAAGGCAGAGGGACAGAGGAAGAGGAGGAAGCGAAGGGAAAAGCACGGAAAGGTCGCGGCGAGCTGCGGAAAGCTTGCTCGCAGCTCCGCGGCGTCGTGCTGGGCGTTCCTCACCTCTTTTTTTTCCAAAGAGGCGTTAAAAAGAAGCGATAACCCCCGAAGGGGTTAAACTGGAGCGGTCTGTCCCCCGACAAAGCGCAGCCCCCTGCCGCTCCGTCCCCAAACCCCGCGCCCCGTCCCTCCCGCGAGCTCCGCGGGGTGACTTACGTCTGCGATCGGAGGGGGCGGCTCGGGCTGGTGGTTTGGGGAGCCGTTGCTGGTGGCGAGGGAAAAAGAGGCAGAGAGAGCGGAACAGGAGGTGAGCGCCGCTCTGCCCCTTCCGGACCGGGATCCCGGCCGGCAGCACCCTCCGCGTCCCAAAAGCCAGAGCGCCGAAACGCGGGGAAATTGCGAAAAGCACAACACGTGGTGAGAGCGACCGGCAGTGTTAACGCCCCGGGGAAGGGGCCGGACGCCGAACCCCCGATCCAACGCGCCCAGGATGTCGTCGCGCGAGAGCCGAGCTGCACGGCAGCCGGGGAGGTGACAGCACTCAGCGTTGGGGTTTTAATTTGATTTTCGCGCCACTGACACGGCCTCTCGGGCTGCGTCCACCTCCCCGCGCACGCCGGGACCAGGTCCTTGCTCTGCGCCAGCTCAGCCACTCGCATCTCCGGCGCGGGGCTGGAAATCGAAAGCCAGGCAGCGCCTTCCCCAAACTCACCCTTCGCCGATGGAAAAGCTGCTGTGGGAACTGTTGAAGCCGGGGGACGGAGCGTTGTTGACGTAGGTGATCTCAGGCCAGGGAGAACACTGGAAAGGGAAAGCCAGGAGAGGGACGGGATCGCTCTGACGGAGCGCGCGCGCGCTGGGTAACGGCTGTTTGCTAACAGACCGCAAAACGGAATTACGGAATAAGGGAGGGGATTAAAAGGAGCCGCGCCGACTCGCTGCGGACAGGCACCGCGCTCGGATTTCGCGATTCTTAAAAGGCCCAAATCCAAATGCGGTGAGACTGGGGATCGATCCCACCGCGCTGGGAGCACCGGCCCAGGCTGCCCGGAGAGGCGGTGGATGCCCCATCCCTGGAAACATCCCAGGCCAGGTTGGCCGGGGCTCTGAGCGACCTGATCCGATTGGAGATGTCCCTGCTCCGTGCAGGGGGTTGGGCTGGGTGGGCTTTAACGCTCCCTCCCCACCCAGACCCTCCTGGGATTCTGCGATTGCAGGGAGAGGTAAAAATCCTTCACCAGCTGCTCAGGGCCCCCGCGAGCCGGGGTTCGCTAACCGACGCGCGAAGGAGCGCCCCACCTCCGTGAGTATCGTCGTCTCGTAGGAGGGCTGGTATTTCTCCTTCTCGTGAGGCGTTCGCTTCTCCATCTTCTCCCTGTCCGTCTTCTGCTTCCGATCGGCTCCTTTGGGCTGGAAAGGAGGTATTCCCGTCAGAGCGGCGGCACGGAAGGGCGGCAGACGCAGGATAGGTGCGCAAGGAACGCCAGGAGCAGGGAAGGCGAAGCGGCCGTCCGCTCAGCCGCTCGGCGCTTCACAGAGGGAGAAGGGGAAGGGCTGGGTCACGGCAGCTGTTCCGAAAGCACCGAAACGCTCCGGGCTTTGAGGGGAGAACGGGAAGAGCGGGAGTCCGGAGCACGGCAACCCGCAAAGGACACGGGCGCAAAGAAACGCGCGCACGGCATGGAGTCTGCCGGATCATCGGATGCAGACGGAGCACGGGCAAGAGGGAATAATAAAGCTCCTCGGCGGATCTCCCGAGCGGAGACGACTCGGGATCAAACGCGGGAGGTTTCAGAGCCAGCACAGCCCGTGCCCTCCCCGTGCGCCGCTCCTGCAGCCGCAACGGCATCCGGACTCGACTGGGAGAGAGGAACCAGGGAGACAACGGCGACGTGGGACCGGAAGGACCCAGTGATGCTCACCGGGACCGACTCCGGGTTCGTTTCCTAGCGGGAAAGGCCACGGACGGGCCGAGGTACCTTGAAGACCTTGATCTGGCAGCTGGCGGAGTGCAGGTGCTCCGTGTACTCCCCGTTCTCGTTCTCCTTGAAGGTGTCGATCTGCACCCGGAAGGGCACCCCCTTCTCCCCTCCGTGCTTCCGCATGGTGAACTCCGTGCTGATGCAGTGAACCTGCGGGAAGGGAGGGCATCCCGCCGTCCGTAACTCCCCCCGCAAACTCCCCGCTCCCCTCGGGACGCTCGCGGGACGGGCGGCCCGGAGCCACGTTCTTCCCATCATTTTTGCGGCCTCGTAAGGTCAGGAGCCAGCCCGGCAGGTTTCGGGAGCCGGCAGGGCGTGGAAAAGCGTCCGAGCGGGATGGAGACCCAAATCCCGAATCCAGGGGACCTGAGCCACCCCAAAAAGGTGACAAACGTCTCGGCGGTCAGCTGTGCCTGCCGAGGCACGGGGCAGGCTGGATTTCAGCTGACGCCCTCCTACCGCTGGAGCACTTCCCAGCTCCGAGCCCAAAAGGCGTCTCTTTCCCGCTCGGAGAGCTTTTATTTTTCCGCCTGCCCCCCTCCACCCCCCAACGGGACTTTCCCGGCTGGTTTTCACCTGGATAAACACCGACGTCCTCTTTGAAGGATCCCACAGGAACTCCACCGTGTTGAGCTGCGTCGGGTTCGCTCTGGGGTCGATGATCCCCACGGACATCGGGATATCTGCAGGGGCACGCGCGCGGAGCAGGAGACGGAAGAGATTCAGAGGGAACGCCGGGAAGCGCCAACCACGGCTCTCCAAGCGCGGAATCGTCCCGGCGCTTCGTCCTTTCAAGCCAAGGGACCGGGAGCTCCGCGGGGACTCACCGATGTCCAGTATCCTGTCGCCGGGCCTGTTCCAGCGCCAGCCCTCCAGCTGCTGGTGCTCCGTGTACTGCAGCCGCCGGTCGTGAAACACCACCCGGAATATGCTCTGGAGGGGACAGAGACAGCCCGTGTCCGCGGCCGCGCCGGGAACGCCGCCGGCCTCCAAGCTGCCAGGCGCTTCCCGGTCCCGCAGGGGAGCGGAGGAGCACGGAGGCTTCAGGAAGAAGCCAAAGCCACCAAAAAAAAGCCCAAATGCGGCAGAAACGTGGCGGCTGCGGCTCGGCCGGCCTGAACACGAAGCCGTCGCCGTCGCGCTCAACGAGGTGGGAGAGGGGAAAAGGGAAAAATCTCTCCGCTCACCTTTACCAGCTTCCCGTTGATCTCCGGCAGCTCCCCGATTTTCCTGTTGTCCAGCATCCGGATTTCATAGGATTGCCCTGGGAGAAAGGAGGCGAGGGCGCCTCACGCTCAGCCAGGCGATTCCCGCCGCAGGCCGCGAGGCGACCGAAGCGCCGCTTCCCAACGGGAGCGACTGGAGGTTTACTCTCAAGGCGCTTTTCATTCCAAAAATGAAATTTTAATTTTTTTTGGGGGGGAGGGGGGGGTGTCTCTCACCTTGGTTGAGATAGGTGAGCGTCTCGTCGTGGAGCTTGACGGCGGGGGAAGTAGCGGCGCACAGCACGTACTGGAAAGGCAGAATCTTGTTCTCGTTTTCGGGAGGCAAACTCGATTCCTCCTGCTTGAAGATGGGCAGGGCGAGGACGTCGCTGCGAAAAGATTTGGCACACGGATCCATTTCGGCTCCGGCTCCGGAGAGATGATGCATTTGGGGGTTTAACTCCTCCCCCGAGGAAGAGCTCGGAGCGTTTTTTAGGTCACAAAAACCCACGCGTACCCAGCGCCATCGATAAACGGAAAGAACCCCGGGAGGGCTGCGCCCCTGCCCAGGAGGAGGAGCCGCCCCGGTTCCCGCGGCGCCCGAGCACCCTCCCGGCGTTCCGGTTGTAGCAGAGGAGTTACGCGGGAGCTCCGCGCTCAGGGTTTAGCGCTGACTGGGACCACACTACGCAGTCGCTCGCTCACTGCCCCCACCCTCCGAGGGAACGGGGAGAGAGGATAAACGGAAAAGGCTCGAGGTTTGGGATAAGGACGGGGAGAGATCCTTAAAGTCACCGTCAGCGTCTTCACATCTCCTCATTTTTTTTATTTTTTCCCCTTCTTCAATCCGTTATCGCGACGCGTTAGCAGGGAACATTCTGCCACCAACCGGCTCGGCCCTGCCCAGCAGCGGGTCCGTCCCGGGCCCGGCCGAGGGCACCGGACCCCACCAAAACCTTGGCTCTCTGCGTTCCACGGCAAGCTCGGGCGCTGTTCCGTACTCGCGGGGACGGAGCCGCTCGCACCCCCGGGAAGCGAAGCGCCGAGCCCTGAAGCCACCCGCAGGCTCCGGGCTGGCTGGAGCGCACGGAAGGAGTTAAATTCCCTTTTTTTTTTTTTCCTTTCGTTGAACATTAAAAACCTTTCCCAAGGGAAAACCGGATTTATCCGGCCAAATCCCAGCTCCCACCCCAACAGGGGTTTAACCCCTGGGTCTCGAGAGGCCCAGTATCCACCCTGCCTCCAGGAACACCGACTGCGCCGCCCCAGCGCGAGCGGAGAGCGCGGCCCTGCCCAAATCCCAACTTTTCGCCGTCGCAGCGGCCGCCGGCTTGGCCAGGAGCGCCCGGGCCGAGCCCTCCGCTCGTTCCGACGTCGTTCCGCGTCCGCGCTGCAACGGGCACGCAATAAAATGTTAGATATTTTTACAGACAGCAAACCCCACGGGTTTTCCTTTAGCCGAACGCACGCGCGGTGCTGCCGGCGCCGAAGGCACCTGGAGCTCCCGGTTCCCTTAAAAACAAGGAATGTTTCACCGCGCGATTTAACGGATTCTGGGGGAAGGCGCTTGACTTCAGGCCTCCGGTTCTGGGGCGGGAGAGAATCTCCTGGAAAAGCGGGGGAAAAAAAAAAATTACAGAACAACTCCAGGGATGGAAGCGCTCAGCCAACGCCTGATTACCGCTCTCCGAAAAACTGAAATCCAGGGAACAACGGCAATGCCAAGAATTCGGACGCGTTGACAAACGCAAAGCACGATCCCACCGCGCAACTTGAGCGGGAAAAAGCTTCCGGCCCCAGCGCCGACCCTCGTCGCCGACCACCACCTACCAGCGCTCGTTCCCGAGGCCGTAACGTGCCGCTTCCATAGGGAGATGGGACGAAAGCGGGAAATCCTCGCGGAGCAAGCAGGGAAAAGCCACAAACGCCCTCAAAAAAACCCAACGAAACCTCTGCCGTCTTCCCGCGAGGCGGAGAGCAAATGTCAGATGTCAGGACGGGCCGGGCGGCGCGCTCACCTTCGGGGGCTCGCGCTCTATTTACGGGTCAGGAAAAAGTCTCCGAAAAAGAGAGTCGGGTTTCAGCGAGCGCGGCTGGAGCTCCGAGCCCCTTCGCGGCGGCGACAGCGGCACGGAAAAAGCTCGGCAGGCGAAGTCGCGCAGAGCCGCGGCCTCGGGACGCCTCTTGCTCAAACCTCCGGCGCCGAAAACCGTGAAGGCCGCGAGCGCTTCGACGCCTGGAGCTTCCTAAGATTTCCTCGTGCAAGCGAAACTTCGAGCAGAGGCGACGGGTTTTAGCCGGTCGCTACGACGATCCGCGCCGCCTTCGCTCGGCCTCTGCGAGAGGAGCGCGTCTGCGCGCCGGACCCTTCGCCCGAGAAGGGGAAAGGGAGGAGAAGGAGCTCTGGGCTTGGGGACTCCCCTCCAAAGCGAAGCCGCGCTCGCCCTGCGCTCGTTAAACTGGAAACTCGTTCTCTCCCTCCTCACCAAAGGTAACGAAGGGGGACTCCCTCCGAAACGCTGCCGGTCGCAGCGCCCGCCACGGACACCTCAGAGCATTTATCTGAGCTCCTTCCGGCCGCATCTCCGGGCCGGAGGGAAAACCGGAATAGCTTCCTCTGGCTTCGCGCCTCCGAGGCGGCTTTTCCCCGAGGATCTCAGCTGCCTCCTCCGGCTGCAGGCCATCCCGGCTCCCCGCATTCTCTCCGGTTCCTCGTCCCAGAGGGCTTCACCTCAGCCCCACACCTCGCTTCGGCGCCCAGCTCCTGCTCGGGTCCGCGGGGAGGGATCCGCCTCGCCCTCCCTCCTCGCTTCCAGCCCAGGGGAATGCCAGGAGGAAAACGAGCGGGAGAGAAGTGGCAAAAAGCTAAGCAAGCTCTCACCCCAAATCACACCGAGGCGGCTCGCTCGCAGACGGCGCCGGAGAACGGCGGTGGGGCTGTGTTTCCCTGAGGCCTCAGCGCGTCTCGGACATCCAGCGCGCCGCACCGCGTCGGCATCACCGAGCGGCTGGACGCCGGAGCCGGGACGGCGGAGCGGCGAAGCAAGCCGGAGCACGTGCCACGTACCTGCGCGACGCGCTTTGAGCGTCGCTGCTGCTCGTGCGTTCGACCCCGCGGGGGTCTCGCCCCTCTCCTTCGCTCCCGCTTTAGCGCCAGAGGCAGGACGGAGCCGGTCTGAGCCAAAAACCCCCACGCCTGCGTCCCCCCGGGGGGTAATTCGGGGCAAAGCATCGCTCCCGGGGCGATCGCCGTCCAAAGCGACCGGCCACGCGCTCTTGGCACCGGCGGCGCAGGAGACGCGTGGGACGGACGCCGCCGACGGAGCCGCACCTCGAGGGCGTCGAGAGGCCGAAGCCGCGAGCGGCGTGGGGGGTTCGCGGCCCCTCTCTCCAAAAACACCTTCACAGTGAGCCCCCCAAGAGGGGCTCTTCGCAACCGCGACCCCATCCCAACTCCCGCCGCGTCCCAAGCTCCGGAACGGCTTGGCGAGTTGGCGAGCAGCTCGGTTTCCCATTTTTCGGTGCATTTTGGGGCTCTCAGCCCATCCCCGGCCCCCCGGGGTGCCCAGCCCCGCTCCGGGACCCCTCAGGGCGGCTGGAGCCCCCCACCTACCTCATGCTGTAGGCCCCGGCGCCCAGCTCCTGGCCGATACCGGACAGGCTGGCGTCGAAGTCCTGCACCAGCCCGGACTCGATCACCTCGTCCGCCAGCGGCAGCTTCAGGGCCCAGGCCATGCTCGCCCCCGCGGCCGAGGGGGCGGCGACCCCCGGTGCAGGAGGGCAGCGGCGATGGGGGGGGGGGGCTCAACCCCGCTCCCC
>WHYT01000492.1:10648-27969 GCA_009806455.1 Tetrax tetrax
AAAAAAAAAAAAAAAAAAACCCGAAAAAAAACCAAAAAAAACCCCCAAACCCCAAACCCGCGCGGGCGCGGCCGGGCCCCGGCAGGCCCTACAGCTCCAGGTGCACCCCGCTGTAGGCCTTATCCACCGTCCACTCGCCCGGGGCCCCGGCCCCCGCCTCGCCCCCCCCGTAGCGCTCCATCTCCTGCTGGAACTGCAGCTGCCGCCGGCGGTTGGGGTCCACGTTGATCCAGTTGTTGGCGATCCATTTGGTGCCCTGCGTGACCAGGCAGCCCCCGTGCAGGGCGAAGTCGTCCAGCTCCCCCACCCAGCCTGCGGAGGGAAAAATAAAAAAACCCTGTTATAGGAGGTGGTGGGAGCGCTGCAGCACCGGCCTGGGACCCCACACGGGCAGGCACGGCCAGCAAACGCCGACACCAGCGCTCCTGCCCGCGGTGCCTGTTTGGGTTTTAGCTCTGACAAATCCCACGGGAGCTGGCCTCTCCTGACACCCCTCCATCTTAGCGCTACCCCACCCTAGCACCTAGGTGGAGCTCCCCAATTGCAAAATGCCTCTGTGTCTCCTCTCAGCACAAGGGGCTCTCGCATTCTGCGAGTTTTTCCCAACTCTTCCCAAAAGGGGAGGCTGGCACAGAAGGAAGGGTGCTGTCGCTGTAAGCCCGAGGCAGTCAGAGGCTCACGGCCATGTTAGACATGGCATTTCAGCAGCTCTAAATGACCCCGTCTTTACAGAGGTCCCATGGTTTTTTCCGTGGCAGACTTGTATCAGCAGCCGCCTTCCATTTAGGAACAATTTGCTCATAAAAAACCAACAGGACTCTTCTTACAGGAGAGGGATGGCCTTGATAATATCATCCAACATCCCAAATGCTGGTCTTGTGACCTCCTCTGTGGATTTTCTAGAGATGGAAACATGGGCTGCTGCCAGGGGAGCTGGCTGGGATGCTATATTCCTTCCTCCCCCCACTGCTCAAAATCTGCCATCGAAACGCTCTGGAGTCATGCTCACCAGCAGCCTGGAAGATTCATATCAATCCCCCAGCCTGGCTGTCAGGGAAAACCGCGCTGTGTTTTGTGAGATAAAACAGCCCCAAGGACACAGATCATCAGGCTGCGGCTGAGCTATAAAGCAGGAGTCGGCCCCAAGCGTGGCAGAGCCCTGTGCAGGGTGGGCCATGCCTCCCCGTGCTGCAGAGCTGATGGCTGTGCCTTTGTCTACCTCCCCTCCCCACCCCTTTGGGCAACACCACATCAGTGAAACATTCTGAATTGCAGACCAAGTTCCAGCAGGAGTTTCAGCTCGCACAGCGGGACAGAAGACAGCTGGCGATGGCTAGTGCAGCCAAGGTCTTTGTTTGCTAGCTAGTCCCGTCCCCCGAAGACATCAGGAGCCACTGACCTACTGCCTGTAAACAAAGGCCTTTCAGAGCCAGGAAGCTCCTACCCAGCTGGTGACAAGTAGACTCCACAGTTCCCACTAGCAGGCAGCTACCACCCTTTGGCTCTCTTCTGAGCTCCCAGACGCCACAAGAAGATGACGGCTATCACCTCCTGCAGTCCTACCCCTCCCAAGAGCTGGGTCTCGAAAGGAGCCTGTACCTTCTCCATCTGACAGGTAGTTGTACCAGAAGACAGCAGTGCCTTGCTGAGGTTTCACTCGCAAATTGCCCTTGTCACAATTTTTCCGAGTATCTCGCAGGTCAACGTCGTTCTGGATCAACGACTGGAAAGAAACCACGGAGAAGGTGTTGCAAACGGGGAATGAAGCTCACGCACTGGGCTGCCTCTGCTGCCAGCCGCCATCCTGCCCTTTGCCTGAACACCCCACAGGGACAGCTCAAGGCTGATGCTGGGCAGGACAGGGCTTTCACAACCCACCCGGAGCAGCTGGTTTCAGCCCTGCTGGAGGTCCATGACCTGTTTTGAGCACCCACCCATTCCTTAACACGCTCCTGACAGGAGCACAGCACATCTGCCAAGACTTAGTCTGAGGAAACCTGCCCAGATGGAAACAAGCAGGACCTGCGTTATGGCAGCAAGGCCAACAGACCACCCTTCACACCTCTGAGCGGGGAGAGGTGCAGCTGTCAAAGCCTCAGCCTCAGAGGGACACAGCTTCCCTGTGTTCTAGCTACGAAGGCTAACATCCACCAACCTTATGCAGCCACGGCAAATAAAAGACATTTAAAGAGGGACTCAAAATCCCCAGGGGTAACATGTAGGTGAGACCCATTTACCATCTCTTCGTACGTCCTGTTATCGGCTATAGGAAAGACCGTTTCGCCTCCCCCAGTCACATTGTTCAGGTAGAACAGCACCGTCACATACCTGCAAAGACAGAGTGGCTGTCGGAAGACACAACTGGAACAGGAGACACACAGGGGCTGTCCGCACCATGCCCCTGCACCGTACATACAGCAGTTCCTCCAAGACATCACCAGAGATGTGATTTACATCATCAGCTTTTCTCCAAGGACAACAAAGAAAATCTTCCCTTGCAATGGGTGGGGATTTAGCCTCTGAGGGTGCGTTTCTAGCCCCTGCTGGGGACAGCTGAGCCACCCTGCAGAATCTCACTGCTCTCCTCCTCACATCGGCTCCATGGACGTGCAGGATTCACCCACCTCACTCTGCAGACCCCTTCGTGCCAACAATCTCCAGAGCCGGTTTGTGAGCCCACAGCACCGAGCCCCACACAAGGTGAGGTGAAACCCTTCTCTAACACGTTCCAGATTGTGCCAAGGCAGACCTTACCGGCACGAGGTCTCAAAGGGAGCGCTTTCGTTGGCGATCAGCTTGGTGTGGCTGCAGGCAGTCTCGGGGAAGACGGGGCCACTGTCCATGTGGGCATGGTAGTGGCCTCCTTGGTCGTACCGCACAACCTGGAGGGGCTCACTGTGCTCCACAATCTCGGGGGGCAAGCGAGTCAGGCGCATTACCCTGGAGAAGAGGAGAGCAGAGCAGGTGAGGGGAAAGCACTATCACCCTGGTCAGCTGCTACTCCCCAGCACCGAATAAATCCAGAGAAAGATAACCCCCTTCCCCAACAGACCGGAGAGACGGATGGGCTGCAGCAAGCATGCCAAGAGATAACTAGGTCCTTACAGATCTGTTGGACCACCAGCATCAGCTCAGAAAGTCCTCGTCAAGGTTAATAAAAAAACCCCAAAACCGAAGGGTGCATCTCCAGCAGGACTGCTCTCAGGAAGAGTTTGCTTGCTCAGCAAGATCCCTTCTGTGTGTGTCCCTGGAGCCTTCATGTGCCATCTCATCGCTTCTCTGGACTCCTGCACACCACCTACAGACCTCAGGGACAGTTAGCAAAGCACAGGGCCCCTGCTGACAGTGAAGGAGAGACTAGCTCTAGGAATATTCTTGTCACCTAACTCACCTTTCCCTGTTGCCTTTTCAGCAGCCTCCCCCCAGGGCAGAGGGGCATGGGAAGTGATCAAGGAGACCGGAGCCCTCCTGCTCTGGGATTTTTCCGCTGCTACATCTGAGATCATCCCCAAGGCAAGCAGGTACCTCTTGAGACCTGCCAAAGAACACTCAGAGCTCTGAGAATTCGGACCGGTGAAGCCCTCTGGGCAGGCGTGAGGGACACGCGGCACCCAGGCAGGATGGCAAAGCCCTTCCAGGCACCGCGCGGTCCTAGGGAGGACTGTAACAGCCTCCTTCAGCGCTGTGTCTTCACGTCCTCGTAGTGGTGGCCAACTGGAGAGTGTAAAAGCAGCATGCCAATGCCTGTGTGCGCTGGCTAGCTGGCGAGGAGAAGGTGGCAGCCACAGTCTGCTCTAATCAAGGCAATATGCAACCCCATTCTCCCGCTGGAATGCACTGAAGAAAAGGAGTGGCCAACAGCCGTTTTCAAGCCTCGGGACAGATTTTACCCACCCATGTTCTGGGCAAGGACCAGCACCACAAGGAACAAGAGAGTCTCCAGCCAATTATCTGAAACTCACCACAGCTAAACAATTTTGGTCTGCGTGCTGGGTTTCAACGCTTCCCAGTACCAAATCTGAGATGAAGGGAACAGTAAGAGGTTCTCCCTTCTGCTGTGGGCTGCCCTGCAATACCTGTGCTCAGAGGATTAAACTAACTCGGCTCACTTGAGGTGAAGTCGTGCTTGTTAAAAAGTCAGCTCTGAACAGCTAAGACAGTTTTCAGTGAAATGCATGAGTAACTAAAGCAAATGACAGTAACCACTGGCACCCAGACAGCATTGGAAACAGGCATTTTCTCCTAGTAAGCTCATTTACTAATTAGAATGAATTATTTCATATAATGCCAAGTCTTCTTGGTTTTATAGGGCTGTTCCCAAAAGTGAATGGACATGCTGAAAGGTTTGATTTTTCTTTTTTCTTTTACACAGGACAATACAAATTCTTGTTCTAATGAACCCCCTCCTTCCCCATTTTGTGTCTGTGTTCATTGCTTTTTATACTCCAAAGACTTTCACACAATTAGGAAGTGTGAATATTAGCAAGTCTGCCACTGCCTCTCACATCCCCGTGCCTACGGAAGCCCAACCACCTGGCTGCCTGGCCCTTACCTCTGCCGTATGGCTCGCATGACCTGGTGTGCCCCCTCGCCCTGGTACAGCCAGGTGTGCTGGCTGTTGCGCACCAAGTCACTCATCTTCACTTTCTGGCTTCCCATGTACTTGTGGAAATCGCGGATATTCAGTTGTTTGAACTCCTCCAAACTCAGCACACCTAGGGGAGGAGAGGAAAAGCTGGCTGACCCTGGTGTAGGTAACAGGTCTTGGCATCCTGTAGTCGGAGAAACCACCAGCTGAGGGCACTGCAGAAACTGCCTTCCTCAAGCAAACCCCATCCAGGGTCCACCACCATGCCCACCACAGGCTGCACCCAGTACTCGCAGCATCACAGACCCCAGCAACGCTCTCTCCTTTAGCTGAGTAGAGGGCAGACAGCAACCCGCAAAAGCGAACAGCTAGGTGCTGTGCAGGTCAGAACTGGGACAGACAAAGTACAATTTTGAACTTTCAATAGCTCCTAAAACACACAAACCAATCCAAGAGAGAAACAGCCACTACAGTTCTAATGCCACAGCTAAAAAGCCGGTGCCACCTGGTGCCTTGGGGCTTGTTACCTAGGTGTTTAAACAGACATATTTAAGAGCAGAGTGGGACACCTCAGACCACATATTCCACAAGACCTTGCATGGTAATTGAAAAAAGCCAAACCCTAAACAAGTGGTACATTCTTCTGCATTTGTGTAATTGCAAAACATGAGTGAGAAAAACAACAGAGTATGATCTTGCGTAAGTGGAAACAACAGAAAAGTGAGAGGTAAAAAGTGGTTTCTACTAAAACAGGTACTTCTTGTTTGCACTCAGCTGGACTCACCAAGGGATGGACTTTTGCCTTTGTCACCTTCAGAAAAATCCTCACATTTGTTGTTTCTCCTTTCTGGAGAAGGAGGAAGCCCATACTGGGGACCGGGTCCCTGGGATCAGAGCGTGCAGAGCGCTGCACTGGGCTGCCCAGCAGCCAGCACGCATCGCGGGCTGCCAGCGGAGCTCGCTCGGGCAGCAAACCCAGTGCTGCTGTGGTGCCAGCTCTGCTCCCTGGGCACACAGCACCCTCCGGCAGGAGGAAGGACCAGCCACCAGGGTCAGCCAGGGACAGTTCCTATGGCGTCAGTGGTCATGACCACATTATCCACACCACTATTACTTCTGCTGTCTCACTGTCCCCACTTGCCCTTACTCCACAGGGTCTTTGATGAGGCAGTGCCACATCCAGGTTGTGACCTGGTCTCTCGATGTCACGTACCAGTCTAACAACAGAGGGAAGCAGCACTCGAAGCAAGGTCCTGCCAAAAGCACTTTAACGGGACCTTTCATTTGTTAATGTCCGGAACAGTGGAAAAGCCACTGACGACTCAGTCATACTCCTGCCCCTGCCAAGAATGCCACCAGCCCGGAGGAGCGGGGCATGGGGTGCCCTCCGGATATTTAAGCATTCACACGGGTCCTGCTTCAACTCGAAAGCAGCTCCTCCTGGGCAGCTCTCAATGCCAGGTCACTGGATGAGAGCGTGCAGAGCCTGTGCGTTCACTTAATTTGATTAGGAAATGGAGAGTTGCTTAATTGAGGCCACTCTAATTAGAGCAGCAGAGGTCAGAGTGCACGTCCGGACCAGCGGGAGCCCTTGGGAGACCAGGGGCAGGAGAGGCAGAAGTGGCCTCATGGAATACAGAGAGTTTGCAGCAGCAGAGAGGGGGATCAGCAACAAAGGCTGACCAACAAGGCTGCCCTCACCTCCACTGATTCTGCCCTCCACGGCCAGTGATACAGCGCTCCCAGCCTGCTGCAGAAATCTCCCTCAAAACAGTGAGGTAGTGGAGGGTGCACCTTAAAATCTGCAGCCCAGGTAACAAGAGCTACGGAGTCAGAGCCAGAGCAGTTTCTCAGACCACGGGAGCAGAAGTGCACCCTGAAGGTCCTGTTACAGCTGGGCGTGACAGGGGAGAGGGACCGCAGAATTGTGTTCTGGTCTTGCTTCTGCAAGATCCAAGACCAGGTGGTGGAACTAGACTGGTGATGAAGGGGAAGGAGTGCTGCCTCGAGAGGTTTACACTGATTTTGCTTTTCCACGAAGGTCTCTAAAGCAGTGTTATCTTCCTTTGAAGAACACAGCTAGAGAAACCGGCCTGGGCAAGGATGCGGCTCTTGCTCTGCCCCGCGTGGCTGTGGGAGGCATCCAGCGTGCTGGGGGTGAAGGGATTCTCATGGAGCTGCTCTTACCATTCCCATCAGGATCAGCCTTGACTGCAGTGTACATCTCCCGGATGTTTTCAGGGGTCATCCATCTGCCGTTCCCAAGCCGGGTGTGGGTCAACACCTGAAATTCATGAATGGATCAGCGCTGGGCACTGGTTTCTTGTACTAACGAAACCCTACAGATTCCCTGCTTGAGGCCTGGTGGGCTGTCTTCTGCAGAGCATTGGACAGTGAGGCGTCAGCACGTCTCTGCAAAAAGATTGCAGTAAGAATCATCTGGCAGCCACACACAGTGTGCTGCTGATGAGTGCTGTTATTTACAGTTCAGGTCATGATAAATGACTGCTGGGACTCAACTCCAACCAGTCATGAGATGGAGGGGGAACAGCTCTTTCTCTTCAAGGGAAAGTAAAGCTACTGTCGATAAAAGCGAATGCTTTTACTTGTCCAAGATAAGGGCTTGGAGCAAAATGCTTCCTTTCCATGTGGACAGTGAGATCCAGTATCCTGGAGGGCTCTCGGCATGCTCTGACCTCCAGAGAAAGGAGCTTTGCCCTGGGTTGTCACTGGCACAGTTCCCCATACTCCAACAACGCGTGCTGCCCACAGGACAGTACACACCCCCAGCCCCACCTGGGCATGCCAGCGCCTGCCCTGATGCACCCTGGCATACAGGGCAAGGGTGCTGAAGAGCTGTGGACAAGGTGCTCGTTATCCTCCTCTGGGGTCATTAATAGGGGTGGCTTTGCTGATGTCTGGTCAATTGAGCAGTCAGTTCTGCCAGCGGCTGCACAACAAACTCACATCCCTGGGACACCCAGCAAGAGGAAACCCACCGCACACGGAGCACTTTACCCAGCACGTCCTGCCAAGGATCGTTACTACCTCCCAACGGCAAGGCAACTGCTGCACATTTCCCTGGAAACTTGCACAAGTCTTGAGACATAAAATTAAGCAAATACTGACCGGTATATACTGGGGTCTGGCCCTGTGCAAGCACAAGAGTAATCAAGAGACCATCTGAGGAGGGGACTGCCAGAGGGCCCCCCAGCAAACCTCCCCTGGTCTGTCCCAGACTCTACCTCTTTGAGCTGCAGTTGCCCATCCTGATTGTGGTCTAGCAGATTGAAAATGTCCATCTGGCTGATTTCTATCATTTCCATGGCTTCCTCATAGTCATCCGTTGGTAGGATCTGGCTCTTCTGCAGCCCCTTCAGCTGCGCCAGATGGACGATGAGCTTGCACTCCTCCTCTGTCAGGAAGTCAGGAATTTCTGCAGCAAAAGTGCGAGCAGCAACAGAGACTGAGGAACTGTTACTGTAGGACCCCATACCAATGGCAGGCCACTCGGAAGGAAAAAAAAAAAAAAAAAAAAAAAAGGAGGAGGGAGGTGCAATTTAGAAACTGCCTAAGTTTGGGACACTGGGACATTCAAACACATCCAGCCTTCTATCAGAAGAGCTCTCAAAGAGCATACACCAAACACCTGAGCTGCTGGAGGTGGGTATTTTTACAGCAGCAGTTCCTAAATGTTTGGATCCAGGGGTCAAGCCCTTAAACTCTCTCAAAGATACAACAATGGACAAAGGAGTGAACAAACACGCGCATATCACTGTGTATTATCACTTCAAAGGTGACATGTGGATCACAGTCTGGGAACCGCTGCTCCACAGGAAGGCAAGCCAAAACCTTTGTGGTGGGCAGTGGTGATGGCCAGAGTTTCAGGCTTCCTTGCTCTCACGTGGAGAGGACAGCACTTTGCACAAAACCTGGGGAACCTGGCACAGTCCTCTCCTATGAAACTCAAACAGCAAGGAAACTTCCAAACTTATTCCCCTCATTCCCTTGGTCCTCCACTAAAAATGGTCTTCAAATTTGTTATTACAGGGGAAGACACCGCACCCTATACCTATACCCAGGTAGCATCCTGGTATCACCAGCTTTCCTTTGCTGCATGGCACCAGCAGCCATCATGCAACACCAAGATCCCAAGCAAATTTAAGTGCTGAGAAACCCACCGATGACCATGAGGCTAAGAGACTTCTAGCTGCATGGTGCACTGGGCACGCACTTGCAAAGTCCCATTCCACAGCACAGTTGCACTGTGGCCCAGCAGCTTGAGAAGGTCCTTCCGGCTGATGTCTGTCACTGTCATGGGGATCTTGTTACCAGCTGCTGAGACTTTTGAACAGGGAAAGAAAAACCACCAAAGCAGGTCAGATTTAAGTGCTCCTAGGCCCAAGGTCCTGCTCTCCAAATCACAGCCCCCTAGAGCTCCTGCAGGTATGTGCCCAGGCCACATTACATCTCTACTATAGCAGCAACCCTCAAAGGGAAGGAAAAAAAAAAGTTAATTACTTCCATGACCTTAAATCAACCCTATCAGCTCAAACTGTCAATAAGCAGTTGGCTTCTTGCTAAGTACAGACCAGAACTAGCTCTGGAGAAACATGAGATGTTCCTGGGAAGCCCCAGAAACACAATGCAGCCGGCTGTATCCGTAACACCCTCCAAGGAAACAATTTCCGCCACAGGCAGCACAGGGTCCTTGTGCCAGAGGATGCTTCAGAGCCAGAGCTTCCGCTGGCTGGTTTGAACCTCATGGCACGGCACCAGGTCTGAATGAACCGTGTGCGCTGGCAAGCAACTCCCCCAGTATTTCCAGTTCCCCAAACTGGACTACAATAATGATGGCTTCTGGAATCTTAATTACGTGCTGGAGGAAGGACAATCTCAGTCTTCAGCGGTGGTGAGGGGATTTCGTAATGAAGTAAAGATTCTGTTAACCGGAAAGTGTGCTGTGTCACGCAGGTTGCAAGGTGAGGGGGTTTCCAGCTAAGTGCTGCCAATCCCATCTGCAAACAACCTGGCTCTACAGCTGCAAATTAGTTCCTCTCTGCCCTCAGCACTCCGAAACGGTTAACTTCTGGCTGTGAGACCATCCTATCTCTCTGCCTGCTCAACAATAGATCCAGCTAAACAAATGCCTCCTAATTGACTTTGAGCAACACTTGATTGCTTTTACAAAAAACAAAAGAGAGGAAAACGTTGGGGTTTATGAAATAATGACTAATCCTGGAGCAAGAGAAAGGGGATGGGTTGGAGCACTGGTGTCAAACAGAGATTCAATCTCGGCTGAAAGCGCCCCAAGACACATGGGCCAAGTCATTCATCCCTCCCCAACTGTCCTCATTTCCACACCTGCTGATCTAAGCCAAACCCCTGCTAAAATCCAAACAATCGGGGCCGCTGGCAAATGAAAATTGGAGCATTGTCTTCCCCATGAGGGCTCTGAAAGGGCCGCACTTAATGAGGATGGATTGACAGAGAGGTGGCTCGTAGGCTATAAAAGGCGTCCCACTGTCGGGAGCAGCTCAGTCCAGGGTGCGCTGCCCGTTCGCCTGCTCCCAGCCTGCTCCGAGCATGGTCACGGCCCACCGCAGGCACCCCTCGAGGCTGGGTGGCCCATGGCTGCTGGGTCTCCTGGCGCGTCTGCTGCTCTGGGGCTCTCCAGGAGCCCGGGCGAGCTACCTGAGGAGATCTTCCAGCTGCACACCTATTCCACACCACATGGCCTTGTGCTACAATATTGGATACTCCGAGATGAGGATTCCCAACCTGCTGGAGCACGAGACCATGCCGGAAGTGATCCAGCAGTCTTCCAGCTGGCTGCCCTTGCTGGCCAGGGAGTGCCACCCAGACGCCAGGATTTTCCTCTGCTCCCTCTTTGCACCCATCTGCTTGGACAGGTAAGATGTTTTTAGAAGTTATTTCAGATATAGCAAGTAACGCTCCCCAACAGCGCAACAGCATTTGCCTCTTGGGAGAAAACGCGTGCAATAGGATCAGCGCAGTCCCCATGAAGCGGTGCTGCCCCTCTCAGCGAGGGGCAATTGGATTACCCAGCAGGGACCTTCCCTCTGTAAGTGAAATTTGAGCATTTAATCTCACAGGAGCAGAAATATTAGATTCCCTCCTCTGGATCTTTCTGCTCTCCCACCCCAGGCACTGCTGCCCTCTCCCCTGGCTGTTCCCTTGCACACCGCAGTCGCTGCTGGTGCCCACTGGCTTCACCTCCCACCTTCCCTGCAGCCCCCTTCCCAGCTCCTGCCCCAACCATGCAGGGGCTTCCTCAGCCCAACAGCGCCAGCAGCAGAAATCCCCAGTTCTGCGGTACAGCTGTCAAAGTACAGAGCTGCTAAGGACATCAGGTATCTAACTGGGCACTGGTAAAGGTAGGCAGCCTTTGCACAGCTAGAGAAGATCTCTGGTGCAGGTAAGAGCTTCTGGCAGCAGCCTGTATCGAACGGCCTCATCCCTCCTGTCCTCAGAAATTTGTTGTTTGCTTCCTGGGTGTGAATGTTCAAAACACATCAAAGACCCTTAAATAGTTCTGCTAGCGCTACAGTGTGCAATGTAACCCTCTGCGGCAGCAGCACCGTGCCAGGGCTCGACCTGCAGCCTGCTGCCAGGAGTCCAGAGGTGCTGCAATCCCCGTCCCCTCCCCAGGCTCATCTACCCCTGCCGCAGCCTGTGCGAAGCCGTCAAGAGAAGCTGCGCACCCGTCATGGCTTGTTACGGCTACCCCTGGCCCGAAATCCTGAACTGCAACAAGTTTCCTGCAGATCATGAACTGTGCATCGCAGCAGTCTCCACGGATGAAAATTCCTTGAGCAGGAGAAGTAAGGTTTTTTTTTTTTTTTTTGTCCTCATGTTTTCCCCTTTGTAACACTGAAAGCTCAAAAGGATGGGCCTATGCCTTGTTTCTGTTCCTAATAGTTCTGGTTATAAGATACATTTTCAAAAAATAATTTACAAATTCTAGTTTTGTTCTCTCTGGGAACTTCACGGTGTCTAGAAAATTAGCGTAAAGTTGACTGCAGCTCGTTCCCCGCTTTACTGTATTCATTAACTCCCCGGGTGCCATCAGACCACGCAGGCTTGGAGCTGGGGCGAGGAATCGCTGTAAAAGCCTAACGCTCAGGCACAGCGTGAGAGCTCGTGGTGTGCAGGCTCCGGGCGACGAGACGAGCTTCCAGCGGAGCTAAGGAGCTGCAGCCCTGATCTTTCAGTTGTGCCTAGGGTTTAAATAAACATGCGAAAAGAAATGTTTTGCAAGCCTTCTCTTTAAACATTAGGAAATGCCACAAAGAGGCATAAGCCTCTGCAGACATGAGTTACACAAGAGAAAAATCTTGAAGACTGAAAGACTAAATTAAACACCCAGATACTGATGAACACTTGGGGAGACTGAAGAGCAGTTAAGGGGAGAACAGCCGCCTCATTTCAGCATCACTGGATGGAGTCTGTTTCATCCAAACTAGGAGATCTTCATTCAGCATTTTCACTGCTGCTTTAGCATGCAGCTACACACACAAGCCTAAACAAAGCATGACAAGCAGCATCTGCGCCAGCCACAGAAAGGAGAGCTTAACTTTCCCCACCCTGGCAGCCTGAGCTGTGTCTCCAGGGACTGGGCAGCTCGGGAGGAAGCACCACTCAGAAAGAGCAAGCCACCCCTCGCAGATCTGCTTTTTCCAGTAAAGCCTGACAAGGGTGTTATAACCAAATTTCTGTTGCAGCAGTACCCCGAGCCAGCTGCAAGGACTGTGAGCTTGAGGAGGCCAGCACTGTCAGGGAGATCCTGGAAAACCTCTGCGCCAATGATTTTGGTGAGTCCCCTCACTCTTCCTCTCAGTTGCTGCCGTTCCCTCCAGCAGCCAAGTAGTGCCATGCACAGAAAATGGCTTTGCCATAACAAACTGACTTGGGGGAACTGAAGCTTTTACAGCAGATCACAGAGATTTTCAGGTTCCAACTTACCTGTTAGGTAGCAGGAGGTCCCAGCTCCAGGCAGCACCAAAGGTGAAGACCTGCTTTATTTCTGTGGGCTCTGATTTGGTTTTGGTCTGTGGCTGCTAAATACAAGCACTACTCTGGTTTTTCCTCAGAGACCAACATTTCAATCAATGTCCATAAAAACCTTTAGCAAAATTCATGTTAGCGATTTTAAAGTTCAATATTGTTGTTCTAGTAATGCAACAAATGCAACAACCCCTCTCCTAGCCCAAGCAGGTGGCAGCACTGGCTCTGCTCAATCAGCTGGCAGGAAGTTTTCAAGATACTGTCCTGAATTCAGGCACACAACCTTCGTGGGGGGGGGGGGTGTGGGTAAGAAAAGCTAAAAATCCTGGGCAGCTGCAAGTCATGTTACCTCCTGAAATCCCAGCTCAGAGAAAAGTCAAGTAATTTGCACAAGACCAGGACTTTGATGCATCCACTTGCTTGTGCCCCTGCCTCCTACAGGGTTTCTGCCCATGCAGCGCTACTGATACACCTTTGCCACTCTCGCGAGAAAAGCAGAGTGAGAAGAATGGTGTTCAGTATTGGAAACTAACCTCAAATCAGAACTTTTACAAGTTCACTGCAATTACGTGGGCTCGGATGGATGTGTCACCGCACCACTGAAACAGCAAGGAAGCCTTGTGTTGGCTGTGTGTTTAAGTAGGTAAGAGCTATGAAAAGTAAACAGAACTAACAGCTCTTTTTCCAACCCCCGCAGCAGTGAAAATCCGAATCTTGAGGAAGAACATGACCACCACCATCTCAGACTTCGACCTGGATGCCGCCAGGGTGGAGGTCCTGAAGCACGGCCCGCTCCTCAGAACCGAAATCCCTGTCAGGCTCCAGCAGTGGCTGGACATAGATGCTACCTGCGTCCACAACATCATGAGAGGCACTCACGCAGGGGTCTTTGTCGTAAGTGGTGAAGTACAGAGTGACAAAGTGGTGGTGAACAAGGCCTACGCCTGGCAGAAGAAGAACAGGAACCTGCACCAGGCGGTGCGGAGGTGGAAACATCACCGCTGCCCTGAACAGGCTGGCCGGAAGGTCTGAAAATTTCAGTTCCAACAATAAGAAACTGCTCCCTTCCCTATGGCTAGAAAACTCCTTTCCCTGGCAGTTGGTGTTTTGGTGATGTACAGTCAATACTTTTAGGTGATTCAGAGCAGTCATAGTCCACAGCTAGGACCTCACTACAGATCCTGTTTTACTGAGACAGAGCTTAAGGATGCAGATTTGACATAATCCTCTTGCAAGGCTCTGCAGATCCAGGACTTGTGATGGACAGCTTCATGTCAGATCCAGTGTCACAACAAAACTGAGCTGAACCCTGCAGGTGAACACAAACTAGAAATCACCTTTAACAACAGTTCCTTCTAGTTCTCATCTTCAAAGCTGATAGCCAATTCAGCTCCATTATTTGACTCCGAGACGTTGATGCTGTCCAAGTCCCTGCTTGCTTTTGGTCCAGAGAGATTACATTAAAGTCTCCCTGACTGCAAAGAGATGCTTTTTTTTTATGTAATGGAGCAAATACTTTACTTTTGAACCATCCAAGGCAAATTAAGAGGGAGAGGAACACAACCAGGCAATGCCTGGCCCCTTAAAAAATAAACGCTAAACTCTGCTCTTGAGCAGTCACTCAGGCTGTCCCTTCAGCTTGCTGCACTGAGAGCTGACGAGCATCCGCGCAGGTAAAAGGAAACAGCCACTCTCGGGCAGGAAAGGCACAGAGCAAAGACAGCTGAGGATTTCTGCCTAACAGTGAAAACCATTTTTTAACATCAGAAATTAAGTTTGGATCAGAATATTCTGGTAACTGGGGGAACTACTGAAGATACAAAAGCCTTGAGAAAGAGTAGAGCAGGAGTGGGACGTCAGCTGTTTAAATCTCTGCTTTGGTGTGCAACAGCAGCTCTGTGTGGGACTTGGAGATGAGCCCCGACCACAGCGCAGCAGGAGATACTTGCGGTTCTGATATGGACGGGGAAGCAACGTTAGACATCTGTCTGGCCTTCCCCCTGCAGGCAAGGAAGACAGAAAGGTGGCAAAACCCAGTCTCACCAAGTTCTCTACAGCTCGCTCTCTCACCAAGTACGTAGGGACCGTAATTCCCTCCGGGGTAAACACAGCTATAGCTCTGTACTCCAGACCACAGAGCAGAAAACAGCGAATCCCCAAATGAGAAAACAAGTTGGATTTCTACTGCCTAACAAATCACTGTCCACGGAAAGTTTTCTACACTGGATTAAACTTGGGACTGAAATAAGGAAATAAGGGGAAAAATGGCTTTTGGGAGAAAGGCATTCTGCCTTGTTCACGATGCCTGCCGTCTCAGCTGTGGAGAGCCACCCGGTTTGATGGAGACACATTGCCTCCCTCTGCTTGTAAAGCACAGCAACAACCGGTGATGAGATCTCCTCTTCAGATTTAACGTGGGCCGAGATGAGTGCTCAGACACTCACACTGAAATTCAGCTGCGCCCTGACATTTGTGCAGTGATTACTTCTGTTCCCTGAGGCTCTGAAAAAAAACACAGCGAGATTTCCTATTTTTACTCCTTCCCACCGCCTTGTCTTGCAAACTGCCGCCAAATCCACAGAATCTGCTGCCAGGTGGTCCCTGCAATGGCACTATCTTCTGAACAGACTGCGTTTGGAAAACATAAGAGCTCCAAAGGTTGAAAAGGCTTTGTCTGATATTTGTTTTCCATTAATAGGATTATTTGATTACTAGCGTTTCCTAACTAAAAAATGCACAGATGGTCTGACTTACAAGCTTTTTTATAAATGGTTTCATAGCCACAAGGGGAAAAAAATAGGGCAGGGACTTTTTCATAGCTCCACGAAATACGCTTGGGTTCAACGCAGATGTCTTACCCACATTTAAGAAACAAACCGCAAGTTCCCCTGTGGTACCCAGTGCCATGCTCCAAGACACAGAGCTCACATTAAATCATTAACGAGCCATCCGCTGCTGTAGTCCCACTACAGCCTGCTCTGCTGAAAGCAAAGATCACAGACCAGCCTCTTATTTCCTTAAATTGGCTCTCACATGCCACAACACTTTGTGTTAAGTAAAATCCCCAGAAATTCAGGAGTCCTTCTTTGCTAGCGACTTCCGGGTTTGTCTAACACAACCGAGTTAAATACACACCTCCACTAATTTAAACAACAAAGATGCAATAAATTAGGTTTTTTTAAAACCAGTTGATTTAGATCGGTACTGTTTGCACAGATTGAGAAGCCTCTGGAAGCCTTTTAAAGTCAGAGCTGGCTCCTGGCAGGTTCATCCGGGAGATAAGAGCTGTCTTGCGACTTGCGGATTCTAAATAAGGGACTCTTATCGGAGGGCAAAGGAGAAGAGACTTGCACGGCATCTCAAAAGCTGCATGTCCATCGCCGTCTGTGATACCATCCTCAGGGAGCAAAGCTTCCCCCAGAGCTGAAGAAGGTGCTGCAGCGACAAGTTAAAAGCTGTGGGATTAGTGCTGCCAAGACCAACCTGCCTTTTATCAACTTCAGTACCTTCTGTGCAGGCCAGGACCAACTCTTTTATTTAAGCAGCACTGGTAGGGCAGAGAAGGTGGAAATGGGAGTTTTCCTCAGCGAAAACCAGAGTGATTGCCCCAGACCATGGTTCTGGTAACAACATCAGTTTTGTGATCGCTGTGGGGTATCAGTTCCAGGTTGGTCTGTCTGTTACTGAATGTCAGACAGAAATTCACTTAGAAATTTGCAAACCGTGAGTACCACACATGTAGAAATGACAAAAGAACTTTGTATATTTCTTACAGATACTTATTGCATTAAAGGAGTTTAATAAGAAACCTATCTGACTTATGGCCAAGTTTTCAGTGTGTATAATCTATTTGGAATCAAAGAACCCTCTTACATTATTCAGAAAGCATCTAAAAGACTCTCAGTGCTATCTTTTCAAAGACAACAGGTCTTCTCTGACTTTGCAGTAGTAGGGGTTTTGTAATCATCTTTCCCAAAACATGAATTTGTATATTTCCAGCGGATTTCCAAAACACAGCGTTCAATTAATGAGACTTTACTACTCACAGCAAAAATCACAGAGAGGTAAAGAAGGCTTTAAAACATCTAAAAGGTGGATGTCATGTGGTTGTGTATCAGAGCAGCCAGAAACAAAGATAAATCTAGAGCAGGATGCAAAATGGTGGAAGATATTAAGTCTATCAATTCTGTTATTCGTTTCCTCAGCACTGAAGCACCAACACTGAATTGCTTTATCATCATTTATTACCAAAAGTTTGGGGATCTCCTGTTCCTTCCTAATACTTAGCGGCTTCTTTGAGGTCCTCTTTGGTGATCTTCTGCCTACTGACGGTATTTTAAAGGGAATCTGAAAAACCTGGAAAGATTAATCTTCCAAATTCTTCTAAGTGGGCCATCCAGAGGGAGTAACCTCTGTGAACGCTGTATCAAAAATACCGTGAACAAGACCACATCCATTCCAACGCAGCCCCAAGGAAAAGTGGCGCAGGGAGAAGAAGCGAACACGCGAGAAGTTATTCTCCTCCGAGGGGGTGCGGGACAGCGGCGGGTGCGAGACAGAACCCCCCGCCGCCGGCGCAGCGCTGCAAACCTCCCGGCCCTGCCTGCCGGGACCCACGGGCACCGCTCCGCCAGCCCCGGGGCAGGCGCCGAGCCGCCTTCCCGCTACCGGCGGGTGCTCGTCTCCGCCGCTGCCCTACCGGCGG
>WHYT01000504.1:0-34816 GCA_009806455.1 Tetrax tetrax
TTTGCATTTACCTCAAAAATATTGTGTGGATTAAGGCTGGTACAGGTGTTAAACAAATGCCAAAGTACTTATCCCTTTAATAAGGAGTTTTACATTGGTGTAATCTGGTAGTTAGGATTGATAGATTAATAGGAATTTTTCTTGAATGAAAACAGGTAGAAAATAAGGCCTGCTGACCTCAAAGCAGGCCTTTCAGTTTTTTTGTCTACATTCAGCCTGCAGTATAGATATTCCCATACTGATGATTGATGTTAAGAGGTCATTAATCTTCTCGTTAGAATCTGGTGGCTGAAATAATATATGCATGTATTTTCTGTAGAAACTAATTGTTTCCAAACTGTGAGCAAGCGGCAACTGGCTGACATGAAGGACTGTATGCCTCTTAAAGAGAGGCAGAAAAAACAGCCTGAGGGAAAGCATTAAAGGTATGTCTACACAGTTGTGACGGAGTGCACAGTTATTAATTCATCTGTGACATGCCTGGCAAGGTACAAATTTCACATGCATTTTAGATATGTTAACTGCTAGTTGATCCATACTGTTGAAAACTGTACAACATCTGACACAGAAGGCAAAACTTAACTTCACAAGTGGTAGTAGGTTGTGTTTTTTTAAACCTGTGAATGACCATATGAACACTTCTAATCCATTTCAAGGCCAGGCCAAATTTTGTTGCTAAAATAGCAGTATGAAGTGGTACATGCACACTTTGGTTTAAGTTTGAAAGCAGTGCTGCTTAATGGCAGTTGTAAAGGTGGTGTGCACAAACAGATGCTTTCGTGCTTGTTTATACCCTTTTTCCTTAGATCAAACTTAGTGATGTTGCACCTGCAGGATAACCTTGATCACAGACCTGATGAAAACTTACCTACTTTTGAGGTGTAGTGAGTGAGAGATAGTGTTTCAAGAATGATAGCGTAGACTTTTTGCATCTGTGTGCCCAAAGTCATCTTTCTTTAACCTTGTCCGGTTAAAGACAGTTCAAACTCTGTTCATATCAAGTGCGCCCCCTAATCCTCTGTTTTCTCCACAGCTTTCTGTTTGTCAAACTGAGCCTTTATTTTCTCTGTGAGCTATCTATAAGCTCTTGCCATATTGTTTGTCCTGTCTTCTGTGTTCTTTTTCCAATGCTGTGAGAACTTCAGTTCTCACTTTAGTTTTCTTAACTTCATCAACCACTTGAAGACATCAACTTTCCCAAGGTGCTGAAAGAAGTTCATCAGATTTAATAACCTTCCATTGCTTTGGGGCTGTAAAGCATAGCTTGTAAAGTATTGGAGTGTTTCCACAGGATACCAGTTTGGTTTGCAAGTTGTATATGGACAGATGGCTCATTTCATCCTCGAGAATTCAGCAGAATTCCTTTGTAAATACCTCTAAGTTTGGATGACCGTTACCATTTTCTACTCTGACTTTTAACAAAAAGACTAATAAAGTGCTTCAATGAATAAGCAAGGATATAGCAGTAGGTAACAGCAGACGCTGTTTTTCAAAAACCCTTAAGATGGTCAAGGTTGAAAGCAGTGAAGAGGTGACTTGATTTTTTTGCAGTGAAAAATGTAGAACAGCAACCAAAGGCTGGAAGCTGAACTATGACAAATCAGAAGTAGATATGCCTCTAGCTGCTTAGGTGACTATTGATGTGTGCTAAATTCCCCATTTCCTCCACCTAGCCCGAGATAGGATATTTTTATGAATGTAAACTTTAATCAGGTAAGAGTTGTTGGGCCCTGTATGGGTGAAAATTAGTGATATGTTACAGTCATCTGGTACGCAGAATGGTCAGACTGCCTAGTGGGTAAGTTCCACTGCCTCTTTGAAGTACTGCTGAACTCCCTGTCTCGACATTTTCTGTTGTGCACCATGCATGGCGCTCGTGAAATAGCAACAGAGTGGGCTGTCATTTCCTCCATGATGTGCCTCCTGCAGAGAGGACTTCGGGGGGAAGAAAGAAAAAGGATTGGGCTTGGCTGGATGGACAGAAGCTTTTCTGTGTCTGATTTACGAGCTGGAGGATAGCTGTCCCCAAGTTAATTGATCGTAAGATGGTTTTGGTCTCTAAAAATGTTGCGCTGACTAACAGCACCTCTCTTATTTAAACCCACACACTTGTGAGGGATTAGACATATTAAATTAAGTCTTCTGATTAAGAAATGATCTTTGCAGCAAACAGAGCTTAGTTTTACTACCGTGATGCTTAGGGTGACATACTTTCATACTTTGGGAAAAAGAGTAACTGCTATTTTTACTTTTATTTGATTTAGCAGTGAAGTCCTGTGATCCTTGTATGAAATAATCACATTTAAAAATATTTTCCTGTGAGGTTTACATTTACAGAAGAGTTAGCTTTTCATCCTGAAGCTGAGGGTATTGGTAGAAGTTTGTGGATATGTATGTAAGTCCAGGTGAAGGACTAACATCCCAAAATCTGTGTGTTTTGAGTTAAGGTGGAAGCTGTAATCTTAAAGCAGCATGTTTGTCAGACTGTATTAGTGCCCTAGACTTAGGCACAGAATATAAAACTAAAGAAAATGATACTAAGCAAGATTTCTAAAAAATCTACATATTTATAAAAAATGAAAACAATGAAGTTATTTGTCTTTAAGCCCACTTAATATCTGTAGGCAGATTGCTAATAAAGTTATGTATCACTTTTCTCTGTTATTATGTGAAATGTGATATTTATTTTTTTTTCACTCTTCTCTTTTATGGAAGCTTAAAAAATGTTACTGCTTGTGTTGCTTTTAATTTTAGCTGTTTCTAACAACAATAATAATTTCGTTTTAAGGGCTAAAAGATAGTTAGTGTTTCCCACTGCTTTTAGAGTCAAGTCATTAAAATATTATCCGTGCAGTATATGTCAAAGAGAAGTTATATAATCAGTATTTACATTACACTTGAAAAAAAAATACATTTGTTAAGTGAAAAAGGAATAGTTCTACATAAAAAGCTGTAGTGTTGATAAACATCTCTGAATATAAACCGTTCAGTTAATGGAAGTCATGTTTCAGTGTAGTGTTTGTACAGACCCATTAATAATTAATAGTATTGACATGTTTAAATTGTGTATGTGGAAGACTGGCCTTTGAGTTCAAGTCCTTAAGTGACCTAGGATACCACAAGCAGTGAAAAGAGAACAAGCTAATTATTATGACTAAAATAATGAACTCAAGATTTATGTTGAGGGAATCTTTTTTTAACAGAGTGCTTCTAGAGAGAAAGCCTGGATCAGGTGCAAATACATGTATTTTATACTGTAAAACAATATTTTATGTCTGTTGGATGGCTGTAGGGCCACCTTTTTTACTTCTGCTGAATTACCGTTAGGGATGGTCCATAGAATATTTACTTGCTCCATATGGAGTAGAAGTGTGTCTTAGATGCCTGCTTTCTAGTTTGTGTTGCATAATACAGAATTAAAAATCTGGATTTTTTTAGGTTTAATATATGCACTCAGAAAGCTTGTTCTCTGGAGTCTGTATTTTCCTTCATAATTATGTGCACTTGGGGAAGTGGGATAGCTCATGGCTTTACATCAGTTGTAAGTGTGAAATTTTTACTGGGTTTGTGATCAGATGAATAAGGATTCTTGGTATGCCTGAATATTAATAATAGTCATTTTCTTCTAGATTCATGCACATATCATCCAGGTGTGCCAGTTTTTCATGATGCTCTCAAAGTAAGTATGCAACTAGCTTTATAAGTCTTAATCTTTTTTTCTGTATATGTAAAACAGTAAGCTTCTTTTCCTTTCAGTTGTAGAAACTGGTGTCCAGCCTATCATATTTGAGCAATGCCATGAAACTGGAAAAACATACTTACTCAAACCTGAAGAAGAAATTAAAAACTATACTCATATGGTCTAAATGCCACGCAAGTCTGTATGACACACGTTTCCTATTGATTGACTTTAGCTGTCTTAACAGTTTAATTAGGTCCTCTGAATAGGTCTTTGGAGGCATTGAGAGGTGTCATACTCTTTCAGTTAATTAACCTGCTTGGAATTCAGACCAGCTGCTTGTGGTCTTACGTGGCTAGAGCACTAATGTGTATGTGACATTTGCCTACTGTAAAAATAATTGCTTTCTGTTAATCTGACAAGTGAGTATGTTGGTTATGTTGAGACTGGTCACACACGCATCTGATGCAGCTGCCCAAGATTCTTGGGCTGTGTCTTCAGTAGTGAATTAAATATACCTCTGACTGGTCTCCAGTGCTTAGGCCAACTGCATAGCCCATATTTGTTATATTAAACTGTTTTCCTACTTCAGGATCTGTTGGATGTATCTGAAGTGCCTACAGGGAATTGTCTGAGACACAACTGCCAAAACAGTACTGGAAATCATTCTAACAGTTTAATAGTGTAAGAGAGAAATCTGGTGTCCAGAAATGGAGCCTGGCGCTGTTTACTGTGTTAATACAGATGTAGCTTAAGTGAGCCTTCTTGAGATGCCAAACTGCTATTTAACTGAGCACTGGGGCAAACTTGTTTTTTTCTTGGTACTTAGGAACTGCTTCTACCGTCAGTGTATCTCATCCCTGTCCCATAATGTGGTGTCTTCTGGGCTCATGGAAGCTCATGCATGTGTGCTGGTAGGATGTTTTGCTCTCAAAGTGGTGGTGCATTTATTAGTCAAACTGTTGCCTTTAATAAGGCTCTTTGAGTTCTCAGATAACATTATTCACAGTGGCAAGATCATTTTATCTAAAACTAGATTTCTGTTTTTATAAAAAAAAAGTGCTCTTGATTGATGTAGTTGGATAGATGGCTATGCAACGCCATCTTTGTGGTGGGAAATAAGCAGTTTGAAAGACTTGACCAGTGCTCAAGGAGAGAAAAAAAATCCTTACTGGTTTAGGAAGGGGGCCTGTACATTCCAACACAGGTGAGCCTAGTCTCAGGTATAGTATTTGGGTTTGTTTTGCTTACGTGTTATTTTATCTCATAAAGTAACATTTCTGGTTTCTGTCTGTATATACAGATTTGGTTCCTAACTTGCTGTGGAAATATTGCCTCACATCTAATGAATTTTCTGATTAAGGCGGCATGAATGAACTAGAAATGGCAACTGTAACAGGTTTCTCTGGCTTTTAAAAATGTAGATATTGTCCAAAGCAGGGAAGAAAATGATCATGATGTGCCACATGATGTGCCTATATCTTGTAAAGGAATATAATTAGTCTTTTACTTTTTATAAGCTGTTGCCAAGTGAGGTAGTCATGCTTGTTTTGTTTTTATTCCAAAATGTTTATAGGGTTGGTCATGTTGTAAGAGAAGAACAACAGACTTTTCTGACTTCTTAAGCATTGTGGTATGTACTCGTGATTATTTACAATTTTTATATTTGTCAAATAACAGTGATAAATGTTAAATGGTATGTGTGCTTACATGTTTAAAATTTGTGTACTTTTGTTAAAACAAACAAAAAATTGCCTTAAATCTTACATACGCTATTTTTCTTGGTATAATATTTAAGTTGAGTCTCATTTTTGAGCTTTAATGGTTATAATTAGTTATATCAAAACCTATTTAGATGCTTGTTAACAATGAAGGAAGGTCAGTATTTTTTTTTTGTTACTTTGCTTGATTACAGAAAGTATGCATTTTTCTTTAATGTATGTCCAAATGAAGATATTTTCTACTTCAGTTGTAGGATTTCCTTTGCAGCCAATGTTTAGAGTGGGCTGAAGGAGAAGATGGAGCTGAAGAAATAAATCAAGAAAACTTGTTGCAGTTTTTGATAATTTTTAATTGTGCACACAAACTACACTGCATGTATATATAAAAACATATGCTTTCCACAATAGGGCTGTACAAAGGGTCTCCATAACAGTGAGAAACCTCCTGAGCCTGTTAAACCAGATGTGAAAACTACCTCTGAACGAAAGGAGCTAGCTGAACTGAAACCCAAATTTCAAGAACACATAATTCAGGCGCCAAAACCATTGGAAACCATTAAAAGGCCAAGGTACAGTATGTGAAACTAGATTTTGACACATTTCTGGTCAGTTTGACAAGATAGAGCTCATTTGGTTATACACTGTTACACATCTCATCAACAGAGCTTCTGTTTGGTAGCAGTGATGATGTTATCTTAAATTTCAAAACGAGATAAAAGAATTCTGGTTAGGACAAGGTAGTACTGGATCTCTCAGCATTTAGCTTCACAGGAAAAAAAAAATTACAGTCTAAAGCCTTGTAGCTTAGAATGCCACTAGCAGTTGTGTTTAGTGTTTTAAACAGCTGTACAAATAATTTTGGGGGGCTTGTGTTTAGATTCCTTAATCTCTCAGATTTATTTTTATCGTTGTAGAGTATTTAGGATTTCCTGTTGAAAGCCAAGACTGCCTTCTAAATTTCTGGTCTGTTTTTCCATAAACAGTAAGAGTTAGCATGTACAAATCTTGTTTGTTTGTTGTTGGAAAGGAAAGACTTATAGCAAGATCAGAAGTTACTACTTTGTTATCTTTTGTAAATAATTTTTCATGAAGCTGGCATGCATATGTGAATGTTTTGGTGGGTTTTTTTTAGCCCAGATGAGCCAATGACAAATTTGCAGCTGAAAGTGTCAGCTTCCCTGAAGCAAGCACTAGATAAACTGAAACTGTCATCAGAAAATGAAGATAAAAAAGGTAAGGATATAAGGAGGTTAAGCAGGCATGGGATGTTAATTGTCACACAAATAAATGAAATGCTGGTTTTTTGTTGTTGTTTCTGAAGTGATTATTTCATGTAATTATGTTCTTGTTCTTAAGAAACTGGGAAATACCGTCGTATAGGGAACAATAATAAAAATTTAAATGTGAACAATGTGGAGACTTGGATGTTAGGGGCAGTATGTCCCAATTAAAATTATTTGAACTGTCTAGTTTGTAGCATTTCCTGATAGAATGGACATGATGGGAATATCTGAATATATGACTGAAAGAGTTTCCCAAGAAATGAAGTCTACTCCTATGTTATTGCATCCGTAATGTCATATAAAGCCTTTCATAAACTGATGAAATTTCTCTGAAGACAAGCTGATTTTCCCTCATCTATTTTTTCCTCTTCTTTTTTTTCCTCCAGTTTATCTGGAATTTCACTCCAGAACTACACTGCTCCTTAAGAAACACTTCCTACTTTCAACCTAGATTTGTGGCTATTTTATACCCTTTTTTTTGGTTTTGTGCCGAAACGTCATTTAGCTCTTCTTTCTACTTGGTATCCAGATTCTTTTCTTGTGTGTATTTATAGCAGCAGTTGGAGCCTTTCACATTCTTAGTTTTACAAAACCAAACAAGATAAGTGATTGTTCTCTTCCCCTATGACTGTAATAGTAATCTTCATCAATTCCCCACCCCAACTTAAAACAGGGTAAAGATATAGAACCTAGGTAATACAGATACATAGGTAATACAGCTTTTTTGAATGTTTGCATGATTTCTGTTTCTTTGTACTTTTCTGGCAGACTTCAGTTCCAGGCAGAAAATAGTTTGAAGGTTTGGTATTTTTTTTTTTTGCTAACCTACTCCTTAGCTCATTTCATTTCTCAATAAAAGCAAAATATTTAGTATGTTATACAATTCTGTTGCTATTTTATGTAATATGATTCTATTTACAGAGGAGGACAGCGATGAAATTAAGATTGGGACGGCATGTAAAAATGCAGGCTGTTCAAAAGTAAGTGACTCAGTTCCACTCTTAAACCCGGCTGCTAAACTGGGTTTAGCAGTTTTGTGTTTCTTTCTTGGGTGTTTTTTTTGAATCATGGAATGGTTTGGGTTAGAAGGGACCTTCAAAGGCCATCGAGTCCAACCCCCCTGCAAGGAGCAGGGACATCTCCATCCAGATCAGGTTGGGGATGGGCTCAGAGCCCCGTCCAACCTGGCCTTGAATGTTTCCAGGGATGGGGCATCCACCACCTCTCTGGGCAACCTGGGCCAGTGTTCCACCACCCTCACTGTAAAAAAAATTCTTCTTTATATCTAGGCTGAGTCTACCCTCTTTTAGTTTAAAACTGTTACCCCTTGTCCTGTCTCAGCAGGCCCTGCTAAAAAGTCTGTTTCCATCTTTCTTATAAGCCCCCTTTAGGCACTGCAAGGTTGCAATAAGTTCTCCCCAGAGCCTTCTCTTCTCCAGGCTGAACTCTCTCAGCCTGTCTTTTCAGCCGAGGTGCTGCAGCCCTCTGATCGTTCTTGTGGACTCCTCTGGACTCTCTCCAACAGGTCCATGTCTTTCCTGTACTGAGGGCTCCAGAGTTGTACACAGTACTGCAGATGGGGTCTCACCAGACCAGAGTAGAGAGACAGAATCACCTCCCTCGATCCGCTGACCACACTTCTTTTGATGTTGCCCAAGATTCAGTTGGCCTTCTGGGCTGCAAGTGCACATTGTCAACTCACGTCCACCTTTTCATCCACCAGTACCCCCAAGTCCTACTTGGTAGAGCTGCTCTCAATTGGTGTGCTACAAATTGATTTGGACATGGCGCGAAGTCCATCAGGCTTAATGAATGCATACTTAATAACACTCATTAGTAAGGACAAATGTGGGCTGTTTTGTACTGCGCATGCAGTGAGTCTAAGATAACTTTTTTTTAAGCTTGTCCTGAACTAACTAGTAGGCTTGCCAAACCCTTGGAACTGACATGCTTCAACTTAAAATGTTAAATAAAATATTGATGAGAAATGACTTGCTGATAACACTTGAATTGCTCTTAGTAATCTGTGTAGAGATCAGAAGCATGTGCAGATCTTACCAGTTAATGCTTTCTGAGAGAAGAATCCACAAAGAGAAAGTATTTTAACACTTGTAGCCCCAAAACTAGTCTTTGTATTACATAGTCATTTAAACGGAAAGTTCTTTTACAGTGACAGTCTTGTGTTGCACAGAATAGGATAGTAGAAGTTGAATAGATATTTCACTGGACTTCTGACAGATTTTGCATTTTCTATGGAAACTCTTATAGGAAGAGAACTTACAGCAGTCTCGTGTTTGTGTTGGGAAGAGCTGTTTTGTGAATGGAGGTTGAATGGTTGTTTTGAAAACCTAGGACAAGCCATTAGTTTTCAATTATTTAATGAAAAGCTGTGTAGTACTTTGTTCGATGCTTCTGTTGTAGGTTGTGTATTGTTTTGTTTTTTCCTTTGGTCCGTGTCCTGAAAGAGTAATACACTTTAAATGCTTTGTTTTACTAGACATACGAAGGACCACACAGCACAGAAGACGTATGTATATACCATTCTGGTGTACCTATATTCCATGAAGGGTTAGTATTGAGTTAACTTGAATTTTTGTAATTTTTCTGTGATGTGTTCCTGCTTTCTTTGTAGACATTGCCTTGTTTTCGTTCTGTATTTCTTCGTCAGTCAAAAATAGCAATGCTTGAAGGGGGTGTACTAAATTAACAATAATTAATGTTGCACAAAGGGAAGGTCTAAAGTACTCACAGTAAATAGTATCCTAAATATTGTTTGTTGATTACTTTGCCAACTTTCAAGGATGAAGTATTGGAGCTGTTGTAAAAGAAAAACATCTGACTTCAATACATTTTTAGCTCAAGAAGGCTGCACAACAGGGACACACGTATGGACTAAAAAGGACGCGGTAAGTAGCAGTAACACTGCCTTCCGTAGCTGGCCATTCTGAATTTTGAATACTGAAATGTAGTTATTAGCTTGATTGAGTTATTACTGTAGTTGAGCTGTTACAGATCACTACCTCAGAAATAATCAGAGGATATTGTGCACAGCATGACAACAGGGAAATGGAGTTTGAAGTAATCAGTGATAGAAGTAAATGTAATAGAGTACAACCTTTCTTTTTAGTCCTACATACAGTGTTACTATTTTATGGTAAAAGTGGTTTTGACAAATTCAGAGGGAAAAAAAATGGCAGTCTTTCTGCTTTGTTAGTTACGAAACACTATGGTATTCCATATAGAATATATTCCATATATATTCCTTTAAAATAAGATTATTAGAAATGTTTCCTCCCCCAAAGGCTGTGAAGAGAGCAGCTGTACATGTTCTGTGGTAAAATAACTGTGCTTCCAGTTTTGTTCAGAGCAATTGAGTAGTTGTTTAGGTAGGGATGGCAGGGCAGATAAGGTCAATGAGGTTCCATGGATGGGGATGGAAGGGTCTCTATTATGTCTAATTTGGTTTCTGTTTACACATCTGAATATTTTTCTGGTCTGAATCTGAGTGTTTTGGTTTGACTACTAGTATAACAAATGGAGAGAGCATCTGTCTAGTTTGTAGGTATTGCGTTGCAATGTTGGGAACAAACTGCAGAATTACAAGGTGAAAAATATTTCCATTCAAGGTTTAAAAATGATTCTTAGAGAATATATTAGAACGCAGTAATGGAACTGAACACTTCAAAAACATCTTGGATGCAGGGGAACATAAAATTCTTCTTACAAATATACTATCTGTTGCTGAGGCAAATTGGGTTTGAAAACTGCAAACATCAGTAACATGTAAGAGAAGAAAATCAAGATATAGTATAGAAAGTAGTTCTGTTACCTCATTCTATAACAGCTACTTCACAAGTCCTTCCTTTAAGTCATGCAATTGCTGCTTGCTTTGAAATTTATGTTTGTATTTAAGAAGTATTTTTAAATACAGAGAGGAAGGAAGGATTGGAAAAAAAAAAAAGCTGAAGTTGTAATCCTAAAGCAGGAGAGTATTCTTGTAAAGAATTTACCCAGGTGTTTGGAAACTCTGTGTATATTAAATGTGTGTATATTGAGATAAAAGGCTTCTGTCTAACAGGAGTTTTTTGACTTTACCTTTTTGTTGTTATTTTGGGTTTGTTCACCATTTGTTTTTCTTGCATCAGAGAACAGAGAGTAATAGCCAACATTTTTTTGCAGTAATATGATAGTTCATTGGAGTCTTGCTTTCTCTTCCTTTGCTTCCTTTCTACTCTAGGCTAGATAACTAGGAAGTTAATCCAACAATAATGTATTTTTTTGTTTGTGTGTGGTTTGGTTTTGTTTTGGTTTTCTGTCAGCATGTCCCAGTTTCTTACTGTAGTTTCTGTCATAAGCATTGGTTTTTCTCACTTACAATGTTTGTCAGGGACTAGTAACTGAAATATTTAGTAAAAAAAGATGTATGTGGAGTCTCACAATCTCCTGTGACTAACAAATAGAGGCCTTTGTTATCTGTACTTACTGGCTATTAAAATAGTCCAGGGCTTTTATCCTGATTAGTCTTGCAAAAAAACCCCAAACAAACAACAAACAAACAAACAAAAATACACCAAACCCCCTCCTGAATGCAATTTTAAATCTTTTTCCCACAACTCTTTCCTTATATAGGGAAAAAAAGTAGTTCCATGCAGGCATGATTGGCACCAGACTGGAGGAGAAGTGACTATTTCTGTATATGCTAAAAACTCTGTTCCTGATCTGAGCTATGTAGAAGCAAATAGCACAATGGTGAGTATTTACCTTAAGATTTAATTCTTTTTTTAATTCTTACAGCAGCTAGAAGTTAGGAAAATATGGCTTCTGTTTTATTTACAAGGCAGAGGTAGCATAAGAATCTTTTTTGAGTAACGATTTTTTCTTGGCTTTTGTGTTTGTTCAAGTATATATAGTGCTTTTCCCCTTTCTGTTTGGACATCTATACTTCAATGGGTTTTCTAAAAGCTGCAATATAGTATGTCAAAAAAAGAAATTAATTTTACTTGCACAATCGAAAACCAAGTATGATGGATTTGCATCACGATATATGTAAAGAATTGTAGAGTCATAATTTAATTGTATTTGGCTTAATGTAATTTAATATCATTCTTCATGGTATGCAGTTTCACAGCTACTAGTATTAAACAAGCTTCTCTGATTTCTTAATCATGGACTTGGAGAAAATGATACAGCTTCCAGGATGTATATATGGCCACTATTGACAACGGTACTGCATCGAAATCTATTAGAATAGATTTTCACTTCTGTGGCTGAGGAACAATTTGATCACTTTGCTTATTGTAGGATCTGTGTCCTAATGCGATATATCTTGCTTAAACATAGTTAAAGTGTCAAATGTTTTATCAGCCTAACAAAATTCTGTGTTGTTTCTCCTATTTAGTTAAATATCCACATTGTATTTGAAGGAGAAAAGGAATTTCATCGCAGTGTGAAACTATGGGGAGTAAGTATAAGAATAATTTCTCTTTTTTTTTTTTTTTTTTTTTTTTTTTAAAAAAAAAAAAAAAAAAAAACAAAACAAAACACCACTGCAGAACACAAACCCTCAGCTTCCTCTTTCAAAACCGTTTGGTTTTCCTCATTACTCTGCTTATTGAAAGAAATTGAATTGCACGTCATTCAGTAATCTGCATTTAAATCTGAATCTAATGGCCCAAATGATCAGATATGACATCATAGTTGACATTGCTTTGAGCAGAAGGTGGTCTCCTGAGGTCCTTCCTGTCCCAATTTGTCCTAAGATCCAAACACCATGATAGTGGTGTTGCAGCCAACCCTTGACACTCTGTAATTGCGTATGTGTTAGACCAACATATATGTCACACATGCACAGGCATATGTTCACAGCTTGGAAATGGGAGAGGACTGACTTTTCCAGATAACAGAGGGAATTCAATCTACCTAAACATCTGCTGAGATTTAGGTATAACACACCCGTCCTAACTTCATTCCCAAATATCTAGCAGTCTGTTCCTTAAATTGAAGTGTGAAATATGTTTTCTGTTCTAGGTAATCGATGTAAAGAGGAGTTATGTGAATATGACGGCTACAAAGATTGAGCTTACTATGAGAAAAGCAGAGCCCCTATTATGGGCAAGTCTTGAGTTACCAGTATCCAGCTCACAACAAAAAAAAGAGAATTCAGATCAATAATGATTCCAAGAAACAAGTTATTTCCCATTATGAAGTGGTGACTTGCTACTGTAATCAAATATTTAACTTTTATATAGATTCATTTTTTTTAATGTTAGATCATATGTTCCATTCCACAAAGAAATTTGACGCACAGTAAATGGGGGTGTAAACTTGAAGGCTAATAGCTATTTCTGCTCTTGATCCCAGGAGTATATTTATTCTAGTTGGAGTGTCTCCATGGGGATTTAGAGTAAAAGAGCTATTGCCCTTTGCTTACAGCCTTGCCTACCAGGCACTGACCAGCCAAACAGACGTGTTCTCGGTCCACTGTGTCTGTTAATTTTTCAAGTGTTCGGTTTAGACTGGATCTACTGGGTAGCACGTGTTCAATTCAGCACTGTTCATTATGAAGCATATATGAATACAGATACAAAAATCTGAGTTTATGAAGTGATTAGCATGCAATTCTACATCTAGAATAAAAAGATACATAAGCATATGTATGAAGGAACACTTCTAGACTTGTATTTTTGTCTTCTGAAACTACAGTTTGTTTCAATGCCTGTTGGCTGTGAAGGGATGTGGAGGGATGGAATAAACAGCGTTTTGCTAAGGATTTCAGTACTTGCTGACTTTTTTGCTGTCTTTCAGGTATAAAAGCAGGAGATCAGGTTAAAGTAAGAACAAAGTTGTTTTTTTAGTCCTGTACCTTTGGTATTTGTATTGTTAAATATAAAAGTGAACGGACAGTGAAATGACTTGAGTACCTTAGCGTCTCAGCTGTGGAGAATATACAAACAGCAGACTGTTGTAAAGTTACCAAGGTGCTGTATATATTTGACAGTCTTCAGAATGTATCTTCTGTCCTATTCTATAGCATTTGAAATTATGAATCTGTTCACAGTAGGTGGATATGTGTAGTAGGAGAAGACAGTAGACACACTGTAGATGTCTCAGGATAATTATTTCCATGTAGGTAGGCATAATTCTTGTTTCTGAGGATGGTAATCTAAATTTACCTACAGGACAAATCTTAGGAGAAACAAACAGCGAGCTTTAAACTGTTTGCCTCAAATCATAATTGTACCTTTGGATTAAACTATTTTTAAAATATTATTTCTTTTGAACACCATAAGCAAAACACTGTAATTAGAAATCAATACCTTATTTTTGTTTTCAGTTCTCCATCAGTAAAGATTTGTGGCTGAAAACAGGTTAGTTTCAAAGATGAGACTTTTATCGAAGCAGCAACACATGCAGTAACATTTTACCATTATTTATTGTGTGGAAACTTACATATGGAAACAAGTGATCCTGTGGAGTGTTGACATGTGTGGATACTTATTTATGTACCTTGGCAGACCTGGAATAATGCCAAGAGAAACACAGTGAAGGCATTCTGAAGTTAAATACACATTTCTAAAAATCTTACTGTTTTTCAACGGGTATAATTTGATTTGAGCTCACATTTCTGTCTCTAGCAGTACTTGAAATCCTACTTCATGCTTGAAGTGGTAGGAAATAGATTACCAAAGAAACCATCCCCCAACACCAAGAAAGTCACACCAGTGCTGTATACATGAAACTTGTTTTGGTGCTTCTTTACCTTCATTTCAAGATCCTGTTTCCTCACGGACTTGGAAGGAGTGTGGTTGATTAGTCCCTTGGACCTCTATTAAAGTTCCAGCTCTGTTAATTTCTAATAATGCTGCCTTTTTGGGTTTTTGTTTTGTTTTGGGTTTTTTTTGATACATATGAAAATCTCAGGTGCTGTGAAGTGATAAGGCACAAACTTACAAAAATGGATGCCTGCAAATGGTCCTCTGAAAATGAACAGATGTTCCCTGATGTGTTCTGAACCAACAAGTGGAGCTCTTACAAGTATAACACTGAGAACAATCACTTCAGTGGATGAAAATTTCTAGGTAGCTGTAGCTAGGAGCGTGCCATTTGTGTTTTTGTATGCAGACCTCTGAACTTGGACAGCAGAACGAGCAGTGTTTAAATGCCAGGATAAAGTTCTTACTTAGCAAGCAAGTTCAAATGTGTCTATCCATATGGATATATAAATACCATAAATATCTTATGTTTTCCCAATTTTTTTACATCTTTTCAGTTTATTTACATCCTCAAATGCAGTAGGTTTACAACATGTAGAATCAATTTTAATGAAATACAAGGGAAATGAAATTTCTTGGGAAAACAGAGTTTTTGTTTTTAAGCAAGTCATCTGCTCCCTTCATATACTAAACACTCCGTGGAGAAAAATGTGGATGAATGGACCTTTTGCTGTTAATGCTTCAGGCTTTGGGAGCTCACAACTATTTGTTACACACTTTTAAAGTATATTCTGCTGGTAGCCGAGTTAACTTGGTCATAAGTGGAAGAAGGCTCCTATAAATGTTATCCTCAGTTTTGCTTTTGCTTTTTATTCATTCCTCCTACTGTTTTCCTGTTGTTCATACGAAAATTAAATATACTTCAGGAGTTCCATAGTGACTTTCCCCATCAGTGACAATAAAACCACTTTTAAAATTCACCTTGTCAAAAAAGTAAGCAAGTAAACAAAACCATTTTAGATCACACAAGAAGGTATAGGTTTTACAAATAACAGCCTAGGTTTCTATGGCCTGTGATCTTTCAAAAGAAAAGGATAAACTTTCAGATTCTATAGACTGCCTGAAGTCTCTTGTTTAACTGCATTAATTCTTTGCAGCATTCTGTAACCGTATGGCTGTGTCGCTGAATTGGAATGTTTTGAGCAGTTGCTCAGAACAGGTTTCAGCACGCTGATGTTGGATCCTGATTATTTGATGAAAAGATGTCTTGACGTGGGTAGTGGTAGCTGACGCGACAATGGAATTTTGTTTTGGCTGTAACTTTTATTAGTAAATGTGGAGAGAGGGTGAAACCAACTGCAGTATACCCAACCCATCACATCACTTTCTCAAAAGCAAGATTTGAAAACCAAGCTAAGTGATTTTTTGATCATTTAGGCTTTCACCCATCTAATAATAGTGAAATAAAATAACAAAGTGCGAACAAGTATGTACTGGGATACTGGCAGTTAAATTTACCCTTTTCATTCACGTTTTCAGGAGTTGCGCTGTATTTAACAAGTTGATGAACTTGCTGCAGTCTAGGTATATTTTTATAATTAATGAGTATTTAAAAGCTGTAGTGTGTTTCAGAATGGGTTTACATGTTACACATGTTGACAGCATCTTGCGTCTCAGAACTGACTCTCCATGTGCATATAAAACTTTCACAATCCCTTTTTAATATTAAAATTTGCATGGATATACAAATTTGTCACAGAAATCTTAATCTTTTCCCTCATGTATAAGCCCATTTTCCTACCCAGCCTTATATATTATATCTGTAACAACATTTCTTGGAGGAGTTGGAATTTATTTTTAATGTCAATATACTGTAAAGCTCTGGACCGTTCAGCTGCTCTGACTTTTACGTGGCACTGATGTAACTTGACAAAAAAAATTTCCATTAGATGATCTTCTGGAACATGTACGTTATCAAGTCACCATTTCAGTAGTTTAGGGACTAGTTTTAATAGGAATTTTGCCTTGAAAAAAATCTACTTATTCTATGTAATGATGCATTTTTTTTGCTTGCATTCTTTAAACATGGCATGAATTAAATACTGTACCTGTTAATCATTGGTCTTTCCCAATTGCAACTAATATTTTTATCTCCGTTCAGGAACGAGATGCTTTTTAAAGTCATGAGTTATGTGTCTGGAACACTGTTTTAAGGTGGTAATAATTTTGCTATTCTAAGAGTCTTGAATTACAGTTGAAGGGGGGAGATGTCTTTTTGCATGGTTGTTTGATTCTGCACATTCATAAAACTTATATGCAGAAATTAATCTCATGTCTTCATGCTCTAGTTTTTTTTTTTCTAAATGTATTCAATAAAATTCTTATTACATGCTGGTTGCATTTGGGATTTTTTTTCACTTCTTTTGTTATGGGAGAGAACTTCCCTTCGGATTTGCAATAGGATGGGCAAAGTAAAATATAAGTGGGTGTTTTCCACACGTCAGTCTATAAACGAGGGAAACTGTGTGGCAAAGGGATTTTTCCCCATCTCTTGGTTTCTGTCTTTGCCTGTTGTTTTCTCACAGAACAGCTCAGTAAAGATGCGTAAGTTTTGCAGCAATTAAGTGTCTTTTCTCGAAGTTTGAGTAGGTGTTTTAACCAACGATAACCAAGATACTCAAGCATTATAAACTATTCCACAGTTACTGTGCCAAATGATTGTTAGTCAAGCAAATTAATTGTCTCAGAGTTTGTCTGCAAAATGAAGGGTAGCTGTAAGGCAGATAGGTTGTTAGCAGGAAGGAAAATGCCTGGACAAGGGTATGGTCCTCAAGACTTCTCTGTAGGCAGCACAGGTTTCAACCGATGTTTGTAAAGTCAACATTTTTCTGTTCAACTTCTGAACATTCTGTTTTCCTTACACAATGTTGGCATGAACAGGAATGACCACTGTCAGCTCCACGTTTGCACTCAGTCCTGTGAGCCTAAAAGGAAAGGGGCTGTAGGAACAGGAACCTGTGATACGGAGGTATGTCAAGTGCATCAATGTGGTTTTATTTAGCTTAACTGATCAACTTACACGATGACAGACTCTGACTATCCAGAAAGTGTGCAGGTTTGGGTTTTTTTGCAGCCAGTGCTCTTCCATGTGAGAAGGAAGCATCCTCTTGAATAACGAGTGGAAATGAGTGTTTGATAAGTTAGTTCCTGGTTAAACATTAATAAAAGCTGCGTTGCAACAAGAGTCATTCAAAGCTAGCTGGAGGCAGAGCTGTTACCTTAGAAACATACATGAAGTATTTTTAGTCCAAAAACATTGTTCTCTGAAATGTGTTTTAAATTTATGATAAATAACGATACTGTAGTATTACTGCTGAATTCAACGCGTGGGAGAAAGCTAACAACGTGCTTCTAGCCTGATATGCTTAACCAACTTGCTCTTCCTTTACTGAAAATCAAACTCGTGTATAAGAGGCAGAGTTGATACTGTGTGCTTCTAGACCCCAAAGGACTTTGGTGGTTTGTTTATTTTTAAGGGGTTGCTTTGTAATCGAGTTACGTTGTTGTATATATAAACATTAGCCCGAAATTTCAATATTCTGCCTTCATCTGTGAAAGCGGTTAACATTGCAGTGTCTACTCATGAACAAAACCTACAACAGTGTTTGATTCAGAATTATTCTTTAATTGTAGCTCTGCAAGTTGGAAGCCTATCAGCACTTTTGTTACAAAATTTGTACTTCAGTGTGTTTATAACTTACATGGGATGCTTATGCTTTCCAAAAGCAGCTAACAGCTGCGAAGAAGAAAAAGCTGGTAAAAGGCATGGAGAATATTAAAATTTAGTTGAAAATAATTTTTTTTTTAGAGAAAGGTTTTCATATGTTTATAGAAAAATGAAATAGTTCATAGAAAATATGCTAACACTGAAGGTTAATGCAACTCCAACTGTGAATGGGACAAAGCACTGAAACTTTTCAAATCAGTGTTTTGTAATTTTTTCCCATGTCTTCATAAGGGCTGACATTGTTGCTGTGTGCTCAGTGAGCACAGGGGCATTGTTCAGCATTTCTGCTTTTGCTTTTATTTCTCCTCAACAATATTTTACTTTAGAGCGCAGACAACTCAGTTTATTGCGTTTATTACTGAACCATTATATTGATGCACGTTGCCTGAAGGCTGCAGTGTGGTTAGGACTTGTACAACGAAAAGGGGCCAAAAAATTTCAGTGTGGTTGAGTGGCAGTACCATAATACTGGGCACACAACTCTTAAGCTAAAGCACGTGTAATTTTAATGAGTTTTGCATTTCATAGTTTTATTATATAATGCACATTTTTTATCTTAAACTGTCCCATAGGGGTACTGAAGTAATCATCACTTTTACAGGAGGGTATATTGCAATCTGCAGTGTTGTACTTCCTCCTTTTCCCTCCATACACTGTAATTTCACTGAAATTGTAAGTGTAGTTGTCTGCAGAACGAGCAGCAGCTGTGAGAGAGACGATAGATTTTGCTAGAGCTTCTCCAAATTCTGGTAGTTGCGTTTTAGTACAAACCAGAGTGCCGATTCCGGCAAGTGCTGATTCCTGCAGTGACACGCAGAGTCTGATATAGATATCTAGTCCTCAGGCAGGTTATAGTTTAGCAAACTGCAGATGAGAAGAATGATATTTGTGAAAACGAAGTCCAATCAGGCTGAATTACATGGACTGGGACAGTTTGAAAATGTAGAAAGAAAAGCTGAGTGCATTTCATCCATTTCTCAGGTTTGCCAGGACTAGATTCCAATAAGTACACGACTGTATATAAGTAACTGTCCTTAAAGATTGTTCTTTCTAAAACTTGGGGTCGTCCCCAAGTGCTGATCTCCGCTGACAGCTTGACAAATACAGCATTGCCACGGCTCGCAGCAGGGCACAAGCTTTGTTCCAGCTCTGCAGAGTCTCAGCACTTGCCAGGTTTGTGGTGTTTGAATGGCTCTGCCTGCCCGGAGCTTTGTTTCAGCTTGTTTGGCCATTACAGGTTTTCTCATGACTACGTTGCTATTGCCTTATTTGTTTTACCTTTGTTTCTCCTTTTCTAATTGTATGGTGATATAACTATAGTAGCAAGTAGTTTTTCTGTATAGAACAACATATTTATCATTCTAGCCTCACACTGCAGAGGAATACAAGCCTGATGCAAGCAGGGACCATGAAAACTGGGGCATGGGACAATTAGGGAAGGGGCACAGGGTGATAGTGGAGACCCCAGGAAGATAAACAGCTCATAATAATTTTAACTACTTTATTATTGAAAGGTTTGTCTGTAATACTATTTTTTTTTGTTTTATTTTTCTCTAATAAATAGAGACGAAATATTCTTTGATCACACAGTTAAGATTTCAAGAATACAAACAGTGAACTTGTCTTTACTTACAAAGTGTGTTTCTGCCCGTAACAAGACAGGCAGCATCCTTGTGTTTTACCCATCTGCCGTGGCAACGGGTGATGCCACATAAGCACCCGGGTGGAAAGAGTATGGAAACAAGGCGTGGGAGATGGAGAGAGCTGAGGAAGCGAAAGCCGTGCTTCTGGAGGGGGGCATTGGTCCCAAGACTGTCCAAAGGGACGAGTGATCTCTGATGGAGTTAAATCTTTGCTTGCCCGTGTTTCCCCAGCCTGACGTCCTGCTGCGTACGGGTTACATAAGGGTGTGTTGTCACAACAGTCGCTGTGTCCAGCAACCGTGGCTTGGGTTTCCTTCTAAAAATACAGCCAAGTTTGGAGGTAATGTGGATGGCAGCATCAGGTGTGAGTCAGCAGCCTACTGTCAGCAAGCTAGCAGAGCACATCTGGGAGGGGGCCATGTAAACACAGCAAGGCTGTTCTTATCTGATCCCCTCCTGCGAAATGCTTTTCCCATTATCCCCTCTCCTGTTCTTTCCCTTTATGGAAGATTGTAACGTGTTTGCAGTTTACTTGAACCAGGTCCAGGCCCTCAGCATGAGGTGCCTAACAAACCAGTCCTCCTCCTCCTCCATCCTTTGAGCTCCTCAAGCCCATCCCAAAAATGGATGTGCCTTACAGGTTGGGTTGAAGAATAGCTTGTGGATTTTCTTGGATGAGGAAGGAAATATTTAAAGGTGTAGGTTCCATCAGGACAAACACTGTGTTGACACTGACAGGAGCTGCCTTGACTTCACAGATTGTAACTGGCACAAATACAGAAGCAATCCGTGGGACACACACCTCCTCAACCATTTAGGCTTTCTAAGTCCCTCGTGCTGACAGTGACTAACAGAACTAACTGCTGACCTTGACTTGGAGCTCAGCTCTGATACACCATAGACTTGCAGCTAAACAATGGGGTTAAATGGTAGCCACTCCTGCTTGATTTGAGTTGCTTTTGGTCCCAGTGGTGGAATGGAAACAGTCTCTGCCTTAAAAAAGGCTGCTCACTAAATTCAGCTCCTACTGGTTTCTGTAGGGATAATTTCTGTGTAGCAGGTGTTGCTCAGTGAGGAACGCAGCGCTTTGGTTCGGCTTGGACGAGAACAGCGTAGCAGAAGCAAGATTTCTGGATTTCATTTAATTAGTGTTGTCTTCTCTGCTTTGCCGTAGGGAAGTCCATGACATTCATCATCGTTCAGCTCTCTCAATGGCACTCTTCACTGTATGCTAAAAATTCCATGAATGAAAATAGAGGAATTTAGAGTAAGAGAGATTAAAAAATGGGCTGTTTCTCCCAGCCATATGAATCACAGATTGCTTCAGCCAGGTTGAGTGAGTGAACTGTGCAAACGGAATTAGGGAAGCGTGGAGTAGGTGATCCAGTGTTATTTATAAGGCGAGCCTGAAAACTCCCTCCACACTTTGAAGTTATGGGCAGGCGGAACGACACAAACACAGCAGCCTCTGAGCTGGGAGACAGCAACCGTTGCTTGGTTGCCCATGTACAGAAAAGGAGATGCTACTGACTGAAGCAGGGAAGGCAATCTCAGCTCTGAGTAACTCATCCTTTCAATACCAATAATGTGGGATATTACAGAAATCAATTTGTATAAGCCATTTATAAGTGGTTTTGTTTCTTTATTTATAAGGGTTTTGATATCACTCTCCCTCAGCAGAACTTTATAGAGGGGAGTGAAAATAGATCTAAGCTATTTTGTACACTTCTCAGGATGTAGCAGGTCATCATGAATCATACATTCATGCAGAGTTATCAATTAAATTGAGAAGAGGAACAAAGCGACAGATTCCAGCTGTGCATTCAGCCTGATGCCAGCTGTAATTTATTTGTACAGCTTCAAACTGCGCAGGAGAACAAGAAGAGATGACACGTTCTTTTGCAGCAGCAAGGTAATGGCACAGAACTTCAAAGGCTAACAGTACGTTTAACAGAACCATTTGCTCACTAGTTTATCTGTAGATACCTGTAAATGAAGGAGGAAGCACGCTTTGTCAGATATTTCCTTTTTATGCAGAAATTCCTTGTTTCCCTTCTACTCTGATGATTCGACAGCAGCGACCACTGCAGCTCCAAAGCTGGCTGCTGTTCAGAAGGAAGAAGCACTAGTGGCTTTTTTCCATCATCCAGATATCCTGACCCTTCCTTGGGGGCACGTTCAGTTACTGCCCATTGCAGTTAACATACAGCTCGGATGGAGCAGGGCGAGCGGGTGATTCAGGAAAAGGGAAGAAGAACAGCGCCGTTACGTACCAGTTACCGCCCACAGGGTATCATCCTTCAGCAGCACCTTGAACTACAGATGTAGAGATCAGCAACTTAATAACTGTGAGTGGCCCCAGCTGGGGAGAAGGAAAGAGAACAACAAGAATGTAGTCGCTGTTCTGCTGTCCTCAGCACTGACTACTCTTACGAGCGCGCTGACGAGGTCAGCCGAGCACTACTTTTTCCAACAGAAGAGGTAAAGCATGGACTGTGGAAGTGTAATTTCCTCCTCATGTGCCTAAAGCTTGATTTGTGAAACGCGATTTAAGAGTAAATTATGAGCACAACATCCATCGGCACATAGTTCTTCATCTCTGAGAAAGGCGTACTGGAAGCAATACCAATGGAAAACCTCTTCTTGGTGGCATATGAACTTCCCAAAGGACGGAACTATAGCAATTTCTGGTTCCCTTGTCTGAATTCAAGGCATCTGAGATGAGAACAACTCTTTCTGTAGCCTAGTAATTGCTATGTCCTCTGTCCTCTTTCTCTAAATATGTCTTTTTTAGTACCATATCTGTTCTATTCTCCATAAAACAAAAAGGATTTTATTCCCACAACCTGGTGCAGTTTATGGTTGTGAGAAAAACTATACTATATTTTACCTAAGAGAAGAAATTGGTTATTATCAGTGCCCACAAATTGGAATGTGATTTAATAGAATTCTAGTAATTTTATTAGTTACAAAGCATGTGGATGAGAAGTACATTTAAAGGGCAAATGAAGCAATATTTTTTTTTTAACAAATTAAAAAGTTTTGTACAATTCTCATGCATTTCAGTTTCTCTTTGAATGTAAATGCAACTCCTGATGGGAAACTTTCTTCAGGCCTTATTTAAAGACGGAATAACTTCAAGCCCCGTGCCAATAGTGACAACGTCCTCCATCTTCCTCGACTGGATGAAGACATCCGCATGAAAGAGATCTCCCAGGAAAAAAACAGGAACAAAAGCTGCCACGTGAAAATGCCAAAAGGAGCAGGGAGGTCAGCTTTTGGTTATCCCTCACAATCTGTGTATTCCAGTGTGCAAATAAAGGAGGGAGGTGCACGGTGTCTTTCAGAGGGATGGACGCTCACTTCCTGAGAAAACGCTTTTGGATTTCTGCCTATAAGCAGCTGTTTTCTCTGATTATCAAGAATGGCTAGTACGGCTTTGCAATCAGTATTTTATCTTTTCAGGAAAAGAACACGTATAATGAACACTCACCAGTCCTGCAGAATAGATTCTAAAATACAGAGATTCCTTTGGTGTCTTATATTATAAAAGTATTTATCAGAACAACAAAAATGCATGTGCTGAGGAGTGTTGTATTTTTGCTCTTGAAATGTGTGCTGTTGATCACTGCTACAGACAAGACTCACGGGTAGCTTAGCAAATACTACATCCAAAATACTGGGTCCTCCAAATTGGCAGATCTTTCAGAAAACTAATTGGGAAATGATTCTTCTTTCTCTTCACCCTCAAATTTGCTTCCATCTAGGGTGGTTCTTAAAGCTACAGTTTGGTCAGTATCAGAGAAGCAGTAATTTCTGGTTCAGGAGCTCTTTGATACGTGGAGCCCCTGCTCACCCTACCAGTACACTTGCATGCATTCGGAAGGCTGGAAAGTCAGATACAGGAGGCTTTTCAAAGCCATCACCCTATGCTACCTCTTTCAGTGTCCCTGCAGCTGCCTGCACAGTGAAGGCTGCGATGGAAATCTGCCTCTTTACTTCTTCCCAGGCTTCACGTTGATCAGCTTTGCTTTCGATATCGAACATGGCATCGTAGATCCCTGGGAAGGACTCTCCAGCATACTTGTTATGACTGCTTGGAGCAAAGATGATGTGTCTGTGGGGAAAGGAAAAAAAAAAACGTAGGTACGCTAAATAAAATAACCATTAATGGTGTGCGTGTTCACTGCAGGGAACTGTATGTCTGCTACATAAAGCAGCTCTGAAGCCTGTGAAGATCAGAACTGGCTAAATACACGGGAAATCTACCTGCAGCTCTCTTTAAAAGGACAGGAGGAAGCAGCCCTAAGGGCAAAATCTATGGGAAAGGGCACAGATTTAGGACACGTAGCCTGCTCCTTGGGAAGAGATGATGTGTTTGTTGAATTAGGAATGAAACTATGTTAAATTTTTTTAAAATGGAAGCTCAGCAAAACTAACGTGACAGTCTGGAACAGGGAATAATACTAGTTAGGACTGTATAATGAGAAAATGTGGAATAGAAACCTCAAAAAGTAACTAAAAAATTGAATGATCAGCAGATCTGGGAAAAGAATGTGAAAAGGGGGGAAAAATCTATGGGAGAATTCTTCAGAAGAGCAGGAATTTTTTGGAGAAGTCATTATACTGGAACAGAACTAAGCAAAAGTATCAGTTTTATTTGTTGGTGGGGTTTTTTTTTAAGTAATGAACAGTAGCAGATCTGCTTTTAAACTGATTTTTTTTTTCATGTGAATCATAAAATCATAGAATTATTTAGGTCAGAAAAGACCTTTAATATCAGTGAGTCCAACTGTAACCTAACATTGCCGAGTTCACACCAGTATGTGAATTATCAAAGCACTTTTGTAGCATGGGAAAGAGGTCTCCCAAATAAAAATAAACACTACATTAGTAAATGCAAGCAAGTAAAAAAAAAAAAAATCCAGACAGCTCTAAATTATATCTAACACCCAACAAGAAGGACTGTAGAAAACAACCATTTCATTCTTCCAAAAGCGTGAACCACAGTTTATCCTAGAAGGATGGAAGTGTGGTTCTCAATTCTACCTGCCTGAGGGACCGCTGGCTTGGCGTGAAAGCCATCAGTTGGTGGGTCAGAGATCTCCAGTCATCAGGAAAAGGGGAGAGCAAAGCGAGGTAGTGACACACCTGGCACTGGAAGCTAGCTTCTTGTCCAGTGTTACTGATCAATGCACTGGGTTTCCATGAAGGGTATTGTGGTGCACCAAATATTGTCTTTCTCTGTGCCCATGTGCTTGTAGAGAGAAAACTTCAAGAATAGCTCATTAAGGATGTAAGCTAATAGGAGCATCTATAGAAGCAGCCAAAGCTGGGACTGTGCAGCACAGCTCATGGGCCTTTTTCTGTCCTGTGCTCAAACAGCACGCGCTCCAAGCTCTCTCTTCTGGACTGCTCTCTTCACCTGACCCTCACTACTCATCTGTTCTCATCCTCTTCTCCCTTTTGTTCTACCCTCGTTTCTCCTTTCTTTCCATACAGTTGATTCTCCACTGAACCCCCGCTTTGTACAAGTTTAAAAGAGCAAGTGGTAACAGGATTAGGTGCTACACACCTGCAAATAAAAGGCACAGACTTATGTGACTAATGTGGCTAATAAAAACAGAGTGCCAGACCCAGGAAGAGGAATTAGGCCCCACAAGACTGGTGCAGCCAAGGAGTTTTTGTGGGTTATAAACAAAATCCAGTACTTACTGGATTGTACCTAAACCAGAATCTGTTGAGCTGTAATTCCCATTTGAGGCCTATACAGCAGTTCAACTGGCCAGTAAGTTAGGGTGGAGTTCACCTGCAAAAATACAGTGCCTTACACAGCTAGTCAAGAAACTTATTGCCTCACCTGTAAAACTTCCTTCCAGGTAAGCCAAGAGGATCAATGAAAGCTCTTTCTATAAACATCAGCTGATCGTTCATGATTCGCAACGCAACTGGACTGCAGAAAATGGAGACAGATGTTTCACACAATGAGGAAACATGAGTTCCCCATTTCATTTAAACACTTTTCCCCTTTTTTGGACAGAAAAAAAAAAAGACAAATGATCTGCAGTTTGCGAAAAAAGATTAGGTTTTGCAAACTGAGATACTCAATACATGTTAGAGCAATGCGTTAGCATTTCTGTGTTAGAAAACTCAACTGCAAGATTTCACACTATGCAAAATGAAATGGGAGACTTTCTAAGAGTGTCAGATACTTGCTCAGTATGAAGTGGCACTAGAAATATCCTTAGCACCCAGGAGAGGAAGGCTGAAATTTAGGTGCAGGTGAAGACAGCTAGATTTTGGTGTCCACCCATAAGTCAAATGTCACCCATAAGCCAAGTGTGACCCATAAGCCAAGTGTCCAAACTCCTGCTCTGATCTACACAGTAACATAGCAAGAAGGGGATTCAGTTGCCCAAACACAACTATCTAGTACTGTACTAGCTGCCTAGCAGCACCTGGCCTCCAGCCACCACACTCAGAGGGCACCAGTGGCCAATAGGGCCCTCAGGTTTGCAAGCATCATATGGATATCTTACATACTCTGAAGCATCATCTTGTCTCTGTGAGATGTGCTGAAAAGTACAAATTCTGGCATCACCATCATCAGAGCTCTGTCCAACTATAACTTTCACTGCTACCAGCCATTCCATGTATCATAATGATTTTAATGTCAAGCTGATACCAGTAATAAGCTCTACAGCTGATACTATTCATCACAACAAGCAGAATTCAGGTTAGCAAACATTGCCTCTCTCAGAGTTCAAGGGCTCTATTCTACACTAACTAGAGAGACTCCTTGTGTAGTCACTGGAAAGAAAGAACTGCCATCCTGGGTACCTAAGGCAGACATAAATATATTTATATATTTTAAAATATATATTTTTATTTATAATTTTTTTTCAGACTTACTTTTTCTTGTCAACTTGTTCAAGTCTCCTGTGAAATTCGGCAGCAGCCTTTGAGAAATTCACCACAGCAGAAAAAAGAGAATCTAGAAAAGGAAGGACTTTGTGAACAACTTCAGAGTATCTGCTGAGCCCAACATTCATTTCATTTGCCCAGTGGGAGAAAAACTACATTTGTTTTGCTGATATAATTGCATTAATTTTGTTGTCTTTCCATAATTAAGTTTCCATAGCACAGACTTTAAAGAGCTACATGACTACCAGTAATAGCCAAAGACCTCATGCAACAAGGCCAGCAATAAAGCAAAATGCCTGATGAAGCTTCTACAAGCACACATTTTCCCTCTGCCTGGCAATGAAGAGGCTGGCTGGCACTGCAAATGGAGAACTCTGCGGTGTCCTTTTTAACAAAGGGATGCACTGCCGCATTTAGATAGAAAAAGCCTGACTTGCATCAAAAATACCTGCTCTTCCATCAGGCTGTGGAAGGACAGTAGGTTTTCCCTCTGTGATGGTTTAGCCCTGGTCACCACACAGTTTCTCGCTCCCCCTCCCCCTCCCCAGAGGGATGGAGGAGAGAATTGGGAAGGAAGGAAAACTTGTGGGTTGAGATGAAGGCAGTTCACTGACATAGCAAAGGAAAACTACAATAATAACAGAATATAAGGATATTAAAATACACAAAGTGAACAATATATGTTTTCTCACCACCCAGTGTCCCAATGACCGATACAGCCCATCCTGAGCAGCGATCACGGAAACAAAACCAAGCAGCAAGCAAAGGAGCAAAAGGAAACCAGCAAGGTGGAGGGAATGATGCCAGCAAATGAGGGAGAAAGATGGATGCCAGGAAGGCAGATACCCGCCCCGGCCAGCCCCCCCTTATACACTGAGCATGATGTTTATGACATGGAATACTCTCTTCGGCCAGTTTGGATCAATTATTCTGTCTGTCTTTCTCCCAGCTTCCTGCATCTGCACATTAGCAAGACTTGGAAAGCGGGACAGTGTCCTTGGCCTCATTCACATCAACCGGTATCATCAGGGTGTTTATCAACATTCTTCACACATGAAATCCAAACCACACCAGCTACTGAGAGGAAAATTAACTCCATCCCTGCTGAAACCAGGACATGCTCTTGGAACGTTACGTCCTATTCATACCACAACAGAAGCATGTGATATGTATATTGAACAGCTTTAGGAGAGGCACAAAAGATGCCACTGTCTCGGAACACTGTGATAGACAAGGGAGATCGAAGCAGCCAAGTCCCGTGCTTGCTCCATGCGTGAGTCGCAGCAGAGGAGGTGTCTCTGCAGTGACCTCCCACAGTGCTGCTACTCACACCCCAGGGCTTATGTGCAGGCAGGCTGGTGGGAAAGTCAGCTGCTTTTTCCCTGGCAGTAGGCCCAGGCATGTGGAATAACTTAGCCAAAGAAGCAGCAGGCCTCTCCTGTAATGACAATATCAGCTGAGATGATTTTCCTGTGGAAGGGTCTATTTAACACAGACCTGGGAAAAGTATGAATTTATATAACTAATTTTGGTAGAATAAGTAAAAGGTGGGTGTTAGGAGGAGGAGAACTTCTCTCCTTACCAAAATTCAACTCAATTACAAAGATTTACAACTTGTACAGTTTGCCCACAAGTTTCAGAAAACTTTAGCTAAACCAAAGTATCCTCTCTTCGATCGTACAGGAATAGAGGGCATAAGATTAGGTCATCTCCTAAATCCAGGCCACTGTTTATAAATTTATCAGACTATTTTAGTGTGATAGGCTTTCTGTAGATAGATTTATCACACTATGTAGTGTGGTAGGTTTTCCATTCCCAGGACTCCTATTGAAAGCTGTTCTGCAGTCTCGTTTGCTCTTCTATTTCTAGCAAACTTATTTATTCAGCACCAGCCTACACTTGCTTCTTCTTGTATTATTATTTTTGTTTAGTTTACATCATTTGAGGCGTAGATTTTACATATGTGACCTGTTTACAGACTGCAGTATAGACAGACCCATGTCACCTTGTGAGGGTGGGAATTTACACTTGTCCACAGCCGTGGCGATAGTCACAAGTCTGCCAGAGGAGAGAGTTCTGCCCGGCTGATGTCATGGTTATATGGTGGCAACAGATATTGTATTTCAGAAGTAGTAGGAGGGGATTTAAGTGAAAAAAAAAGAAAGGTCATCTGAAAATATGTAAGATAATTTGTGCTCATATTCGCTTGCTATGCGGTGATTACAGTGTTGGTTATTTTAGAAAATATCACATTTCCTGTTTTTCCCCTGCGAAACTTAGTTATGGACAGCATATGACCACAAGTAAATATTTCACAAAAAAAAAAAAGGTTTCCAGCCGTCATTGTTGCAGAGGAACAACTGAAATGTGAATCCAAAGGCAAATAAAAAAACAAATCTACTATTTTGAAGGACAACTACGTGATTTATTCAGGCTTAATTAACAAATGTCTGACATTCAGTGTTGTCAACAGGCAATTCTATGAAAATGCTGAGTGACATGAATTTTAATTTTCACAGTATTGTAAAAATTGCCTATATATTATAATGCACTCTGGTGCAACAGAATAAAAAAAAATTAAAAATTATAGTTTTATTCAAGAAATAATTTAAAACTGATCAGGCATCAGAGAAGAGCCATGAAAAAAAGTGGAAAGACTGAAAAACAGGCCTTGTAAAAAATTGGTCAAAGTAACACATCTATAAAGTTATTAAGGAGAGGGTTAAATGATATTTGGGGGGAAAAAAAAAGCTAAAAAAAGACTGCTTCTGGAATCTTGGAACAAAATATATATATATATATGCATTGGTCAGAAGGCAATCTGGGCAACTTCTAATCTGAAATGAGAAAGAAACTCAAACAATGAAAATATATGATTTAACAATTTTTGGTAGATATTCTACCACTGCAAAGAGAAATTTGATGTTTCATTATAAGATATGCTGCAGTAAACACAAGAACGTATTGATTAAAACTCTGTGATATGCAAAGTCTCAGACTAGATGATCCATCACACAAGACTTCCTCTGTCTTGAGTGGCCTTGTAACAAAAAAGGGTGTCTTTTCAAAATAGTCAAGCATTTTTCACCTAAGCAATTAATTGAAGATTTATATGTCATTTTTAATTTTCACAAAATAAAGATTTGATTTTAATTACTTCTAATGTTTCACACAATGCAAGAGTACTGCGTGTCCAAAAATCTTGTTTCTGTCTCTAAACCATGGGTCCGTCAGATATCAAGTTAATTAGGACTGACTGAAAATCCTTCTTGGTACAGAAATACAAGGGGTGAATGAGGCAAGAAGAAAGGAAGAAGAGAGAGGGAGAGAAAGAGAAGTACTGTGGAAGCTATCCTAGCCTGGGATCCAGAGCACTCTGCTGCTTTCTCTCTCTTATTTGCTTTATTACAATGTGTTCATGTGCTCAGCAAATGGGTGTATTTAACACAGAAGGTAAGCAAGTTTTCCAAGGTCAGATGAAGTCTTTGGCTGAGGAGGAATGGACACCTATGCCTCCCAAGTTTCAGGTAGTTGCCATACATGTTTGTCTTGTCTTCTTTTTTAAGCAAAAAAAAGTGAGAAGCAGGCTGATACTGTCTCTTTGTTCTGCATTTGATTGTGGTCCATGACTGCTCGTGAACACTGCAATAATGCCCAAAATTAGTAACATGCATGAAAATTGTTATAACCCTCTCATCTATAACCCTTACATCTACAAGGTGTTAAACCTGTAATATGTTTAGAAAAAAAAAAAAAGGCTTTTTATTATAATGGCAGAATTGAAACAGGAAAGTAAAGAATTCAGTTACAGAGCTATAACAGATATATCGTGTCCTCACATAATTCTAATTAATGCACGTGAGAAATACTGTTGTGGCTACTACTCACCAAATGACACTTTGTAAGTTTTCAGCTGTTCTTCATGTTTCTTGGCCAATTTATAAATTCTATTGCTATATCCTTTCAAGGCTTCTCCATAATCTCTGCAGTCAAATGGAATGATCTGGGCATCTGCAAGTTCATAAACCAGTTTGCCTCGTAACTGGGCAATTGTTAGCTGCTTCTTGAAGGTGGGGTCATAAAATTTTTCCACTAACTCAAAGGTCTCATACACGGTGTGATAAACAGGATAATTGCTGAATTTGTCTGCTTTCTGAAAAAGAGCAAGCAAATTTGTCAGTGCCCTGTATTCCAGCTGCAGTTAAGAGATGTATTGATCGCTTAACAACTATGATGTTTTGCACAGCTTCCAAATCAAAAAAGCTATTTGCTACAAATCACAGTTTACTAGCCTTCCATCTTTGTGTGTTCATTTTAAGAAACTAAAACAACCTGAATTCACAGACTGTTGCACAAGATTAAGTGAGCAGGCTTCCTTCTCTCTACCTGTGCAGACCTGCCCTCAGTGCCGTTGTACAGAGATTGCCTTCACCAAAAGTGAAAACAGTTTGGGCTTTTGCACAGCAGAAGTCCTTGGTCATGGCCCCTTTTTATCTTGTGTAGTTATTTCTGAACACAGTCAAGGGAGATTTGTATACAAGGGGCCTACTAATAGTATGGCGGAATGAAATATACATATATAAAATATAAATACTTTTCCGTGAACTTGACAGCCTATAGAATACACTCCATACTGTAACACGCTGTATTCTCCAAACATTTAGGTTTCTTGCTAAATTAGGAAATGGCACTGATATACAAACCAGTCAAAGATTCCTTGAAGCTTTTTTAATTAATCATGACTAAATGCTTTTAAAAGAAGACTGCTAAGCACTATCAAACGTCCCCAAGCAATCTGGGAGACTTACCCTGTTCTTGGTGTAACGGACTCTGCTGGATGCAATTCCCAGTCGCTGGAAGTAAGCTTCAAAATCACTGCCTGATCCCAGTTTGTTTATTCTATGTACAGAAAAGGCAACATCTTAGTGAGACTCACTTTATAGTCTGGTAGTAATTTATGCAAAATAAGATTTTTCAAAGAAATGGAGGTCAGTTCTTCTGGAGGGCACATCAGGGACATCAGTAAGATCAGAAACTAGATGAGTGGCAAGCTTAATTGCTCTAACTGATTTTATTCCACCACACTAATTCAGTATCCAATATTGCTGGGAAGATCTTCTAAAGGTGGCAATCCTGATTGCTGACCGTGTTTGAAAAAAACGTACACATTATGCACAAGAACCATAAAATTGTATCAGACATGTCTCTGTAAGCTTAAAACATTAATAATCTATTTCCAAACTAATAAGAACTGGGCAGCAGTATATGTAAAGACAGATGTGTTTATATACTTAGCATATTCCACAGTAGAATCAAAGACTGATAAATAATCCACAAAATTTCCACTGCAGCAGGCAGACTTAGCATTTGCTACTCACAAGCAAATATTGCCATCTGCTGGGTAGGTGTGGCAAGACAGAGGAAAAGAAAATTATAACAAAGACAGATGTAATAATCTAAACAGTTTCAAATATTTAAGTTTTACATTAAGTTCTAGGTTTATATGTTTACTCTGGTGAATAATTGGTGTTTCTCAGCTAAAAAAGAAAAAAAAAGTTTCTTCTGTTCCAGGTAAAGTTCTTCTTTTAGTATAAATTTCTAAGTATTTGTATCAGCTGAGAACTATCAAATCCGGTAGCTTTTTCCAAAGGAAGAAATCTCAGTGAGTCTAATGCATCTAGAAACTCACCTGACAAGGGTCTGAAAGCTGGGGTAATACATGCAGGATATTTCGATCAAATCACGCAAAGGGGCAATTCTCTTTATCTTATGTGAGTAATGCTGCATTGTGAATAAGATTTGGCCCTACAAGTCACAGGCTCAAAGAATGTTTTGGAGTTTTAATACCTTCACATATGAAGTTTTAATACCTTTAGATATAGACTTGTAATGTATTACATTTACATCCATTGTATAAACAAAGAATTAGTATCACAAGAGCTTCGTAATTACCACTCTAGGCAGTTTCTTTCAACTGAGCATTTGCTTATCCTAAGAATTTTGATATTATCTCATCTAGTGAGGTGACTAAACTATATTTTGAATTCTTTCCCTGCCCTGCTCTTTTTTTGATTGCTTTCCAAATTGCTTTTCTACCAATAAAAGGCCTTTAGAAAGCCTGAGGTTTAATTTTACAGCAGGCATAGATGTCACCACCATTAAAGTAATAAAATTTTATTTTATTTTACTTTAAAAGATATTGCTAGACAGTCGTCTTGTACTAAAAGGTTTTGTATTGCTGTCATCAATAGCACATCTTGAAAAAATCTGGAAAGTAGCCAGGTATGATGAAAATAAGGGGAAAGAAAAAAACAGATTAACAACTTACCTGGGATAGCTATTATTTTCAGTTGCAGGATCTTTCTCAAGCCAGCTCTCGTAAAGAGACTTATTTTCATAACCCTCATCAGGGCTTAAAATCTGGAGAGGAAAATAATATAAACTCACTTCATTATCCAAGGAGATAACAGCTATCTGCATCATTCTTCATCAACAGCGTTGCTGCGTGCAGGGAAGTACACATACACTCTTTACATTTGTTACACACACTTACGGATCTCAACCACAAAAAAAAAAGCATCTCACAGGTACTTGGAACCAACCACAAAGAGTGGGGATGAGCAGGTTAAAAGCTCAAGGACACCAGCTGGAGCTCATCCTCTTCTGGGGGAAGTGGATCCTGGGGATTTCTAGGACTTCTTCACACCTTATTATAGCATGGAGTATGTACACATACACAGCATACACACGGAGCTCCTCCAGCAGCCAGGTTGGCCCAGCTGCTTTCCTTTCAGCAGGCAAGGGGAGACAACAGCCCTAACCCTGCAATATTCTCTCAACAGACTGAGCTTGAAATTTGACTGCTTTTCTACAATGAGAGTTGTAGAGCACTGGAACAGGTTGCCCAGAGAGGTGGTGGATGCCCCATCCCTGGAAATGTTCAAGGCCAGGCTGGATGAGGCTCTGAGCAACCTGATCTGGTTGGAGATGTCCCTGCTCCTTGCAGGGGGGTTGGACTAGATGACCTTTGAAGGTCCCTTCCAACTCTAGCCATTCTATGATTCTATGATTCTATGATTCTACAGGAAGAGTACAGAAGAATTGTGCCAGAAGGAAGGGTCAAAACCAGTCATTAAGTGTTTATAGCAGTGCCAAGGGGACTCAACCAAGACCACAGAACCATTGTGCAAGACACAGTACAAATGTAGGTCCTACCCTTACTTTAAAAAAAAAAAAATAAATCAAAAAGCTGTGTAACCAGGATGGAAAAGGTAAGTATTAGTGAAGTCATCACACAGCCAGGAAAACTATGACAGACTATAAGTTGGTTGACCAAAGTTCTTAGAAAGTCTGTGGCAGACGTAAAAACAAATCAAAACTCTAGCTCTGGTCTCCATCTACATTTAAACAATCTTTAATAGATATGATCCTTTAAATATAAAAGTGGTTATGATGTGCAGTGGACTGGATTTGTTTTTGTTTTTTTTTCTCTCAAAATCCAAAGCCTAAATGTTTATGGCTAGATCCATGGTCCCACAGTATTGTCGAGACATAAATTCTGCACTGAAAAATAGACTCCAAATTGAAAATCCAAGGAGTTCTGACCTCTGAAATTATGTCAGCAGCTAGCAGAAAAATAACAATTTTGTGAAGTAACTGCTTGGCTGTTGTCATTTTCAGACCACTTTGGTCAAGTTCTGGGGCTAAATTGAAAACGGCACATTAATAAGAGCAAGTTGAACTCTGACATACGGGAGCAAAAGTACTCCATCTCTGGCAGAGATGTTATTCTGACAGCTCTGGTCATGTAAAAACCATTGGGCAACTTTTCCATACAACAATGAGAATCTAATAAAACATACTATTTTCCCTGACTTAGATCCAAATCTAGAATCAGCATAATCTTACTGCTACCTCAAGGGAAGATGTGCAGTTCTTTAAGTGTAAATGCAAAGTAAGAAGAGATGACCAGAACAGAGGAATTGCAGTTGAACTGTTGCAGATGCTGTCTGTTGGCTACCAGTTGTCTAAAGCCTAGCTGAAAAAGCTTACAGCAGTGCCAAAAAA
>WHYT01000505.1:0-11865 GCA_009806455.1 Tetrax tetrax
TTTTTTTTTTTTTTTTTTTTTTTTTTTTGTCCGTCCACGACTCTCTGGCACGCGGCCGGCTCGGCCATCCGAGAGGGACGGCGAGGATTGAAGACTGCCGGAACACGTGCCGGCCCCGGGAAGCCGCAGCGGCTGTGCATGCCCCGTTCACATGCACACGAGGAGGAAATGCTGCCGGGCTCTGCTTTCCTGACCTCGCCGTCACCCGGCACAGCCATCATCCCTGCCAGCAGCCGCAACCTCCTCCGGAGACACGCGAAAGGGGCATGGACAGCTATCGCTGGTGCCGGAAACCTGGAGAACAGCTGAGCCTCGTAAATAACAGGGATAACACGCTGGGACAGGAGGTGTTTTTCTCCCAGCGGTACTGGGAAAAAAAAAAAAAAAAATTAGACGCACTCAAATCTGGCCGCAACTGCCAAAGGGGGATGTGACTTCCCAGCGTCGGTCTCTCCCGAGCTCTGGCTGCTTCTGCTTAGGGATAAACAAGAGGACGGCTTGCACGGCGCGTGTCTTGCTCGTGGGCTTGAAGGCAGGGACTGAGTGCCAGGCCCAAGGAGACTGAATTATTCTGCCTCTGGAAATGCAGGCAGGCACTGCATCGCCAGGTTATCCTGCAGAAGTGAAGAATAAAAACTCCTTATTCACTGATATGAATTTATTTGGAGGAAACTTGTCCCTTCATCCCAGGTGGGATCCAGGCAAGCATCGCCCCTTGATGCTGAGAGTCTAGCATGCCCAGGGAAGAAATTTCAGTTTTTGACATGTTTTTTCTCCCACTCACTGATTTTCTTAGAAATCCTCCTAATTAGCAAGGGATTTCTAACAGGAACAGTAGGACGCAGCTGAGGCTGTGATTTGGGTTTGGGCAGCTCAGTGAAGCCCCTCCACCCCAGCACCACTTTGTGCCAACACCGCTGCTCTGGGGATGGATCCGTGCTTGCAAAACAACACTCCCTTTGCAAGAAAAAAAAAAGAAGAAAAAAAGCTGTTATTTTTTTTCCAGCCTGATTCCATTTCCCAGTTGAAGTGCTGGACCCAGTCCACAGCTGAGGACAAGGCTTTGGGGTGGGAAGAGGGAGTTGGAGGTCACTTTGCAGATGAAATCTGAGTTGTTGAATTGACCAGAGCAGGACGAGTTGAGACAGAAGCACCTGCCAGCAGTGATTTTTGTGTTTGTTTGTTTGTTTCTCCAAGGCTGATTTGCTGAAGGCAGGGAATAGATTTCCACCTCCTACCAGTTGTGAAGAACATGTACATGGAGGAACACAGTCAGCGAAGCCTTCGGTTCTCTTAAACATGAAATCACCTTTGGTTCCTGCCGTGTTTCCCCTCTCCTATTTTTCTTTTCATGATTTTTGGGTGCTCAGAAACTAACCCAGGCCAAACACATTGGTGCTGTAAATAGGAGGGCAACTTAATAAATCATTAAATGGTTTATGGCTTTTGCAATGGCAGCAATTTGGGCAACTTCTCAGTGGAGGACACGAGGGTGGGAAGAGATCTTTTTTGAGTATGGCTGTATCAGTCCAAATTTTGGAAAATCTGTGGTTGCCTTTTCTGGCTTGGGGTGTCGGATGTCCTGCCACTCTGTGCTTGCAGCGATGGGGTTGGGTGGCCTTGGTGGCTAACGGCCTGGCTGCAAACAAGACAAGGCAAGGCAGTGTGAGATGAGGCTTGGCGTGTGCCAACGCTGAGCCTTAGTCACCCCGTTTCGTCGATGACTGATTCTGTCTGAATGCGAAAGGACCTGATTTTTGAGTAGGATCCGAAGGCAGCAGTGGCACGGGCTGCCAGGGATCGAGGTGGTTGCGTGTGCTCCTGCACGTGTCTGAGGGAGTTGTGCTTGTCCGTGCATCACAGGGCTGGGTTAGACCCTGTGTGAGATGGGTTTTCAGGGCTATTTAGCTGGTCAGCTCTGGAATGAACATCTCTAAGGCAGGACGAGGAGGGGGCATGCAACACATCTGCGCTCAGAACATGTCATAGAATGACAGAAGGGTTTGGGTTGGAAGGGACCTTCAAAGCCCACCCAGTCCAACCCCCCTGCAAGGAGCAGGGACATCTCCAACCAGATCAGGCTGCTCAGAGCCCCGGCCAACCTGGCCTTGAACGTGGCATCCGCCACCTCTCTGGGCAACCTGTTCCAGTGCTCTACCACCCTCAGTGTAAAGTTTTTTTTCCTAATGTCCAGGCTGAACCTATCTGCCTCTATTTTAAAACCATTACCCCTTGTCCTTTCGCAACAGGCCCTGCTAAATAGTTTCTCCCCATCTTTCCTATCAGCTCCCTTTAGGTACTGGAAGACCGCTATAAGGTCTCCCTGGTCCTGCAGATATGGGAGCCTGCAGCTACTGTGACCCTCTGACCACCCTTGCCTTCACCCCAAACCCACGCTAGTGGGATTCCCATTAGCCATGACTGCAGAAAGATCTTGCTTTTGCATAGCTGGGTCTCCAATAGGTGCAGACTGTAGCTCCCGTTGGCTCAACACATAGTTTGGGAGACTGTTGAGTCTCCGTTGAGCAGTGGGGAATGATGTGCCCATCACTGAGATGCCTTGGATTATCCGAGCTCAGGCAATACATGCACAACATGAAGCGAAAGAAGCCTGAGCCCAACTCTCGGTCTTTATTGGGAAGTTGGCAGGAGATCCTGCCCAGGAGTTGGGTGGCTGTCAGATCTCTTGTTGACTCAAGCCACTCTCTAGCAGTTGTTTTCATTCAGCCTGAGCGCTGGGTAAACAGCCGGGCTGGGAAATGTGAAACCCTCGCTCTGTCCTTGCCATTGCCGCAGACCTCAGCCTGAGGTGCAAACTGAGAGGCACGGGCCCACAGGCATGGTGGGGATGAATACGTAGGGTGAGCCTGTTTCTCCTGGAGTCATTTGTTTGGTTTTCAAGGCGTAACAAGAAAAAAAATTGAACCTTATTTGAGGCACAGAGTTTGTGCTGCAATTCCCTGATGAGTGGTGCTGCCAGAAATACTGAAGTAGACACCATGAAAGTGGTTTTCCCCTTCCTCCATCATATTTGGTGAGGACAACTCATGGTCAATGGCCAGCATGTGCTTCACCTGTGCCATCCCCTCATGGCTCTGGCTCTCAGCTCAAGTAACAGCAGTTGTTTTGTGAGGAAATTGTGGCACTCCTCAGTTCTACGAAGCACAGCATCTTCCCTCGTGATCCCTACCAAACATCCAGGTACGCAAATGCCGGTTTGCTACCATGTGTTAAACTCCAGGGCAGCAATCTAAACATTCAGCTGAATATTTTTTTTTTTTTCATCCAAGGAGCTGTTAACAGCTTGTCATTGCTGGTTGGAAAATGTAAATGCATTTGAGAAAATATGTTGGCAGCAAGCACTCCATGTTGTTTCACCTTGTCCCAAAATTCCAGAGAAATTTCCCGTTAATATTTTTCATGTCTGATTGGAAAATATCAGAGAAAGGAGAAACAAATTCTGTAGATTTTTTTTGGACAATTTTAGCCCTTTTTCTTCTGCAGCCAGGTCTCCATGGCATGAAAAAGATTAAATGAAATGTACACACTAAAAACATGTGCTAGAAATTAGATAAATGGAAATATTTGCCTTATAAGCAGAAATTTTTTTAAGAAGAAAACCATGATAAGGAAATCTAGTTATTTAACTTCTGCATTCCAGTAATCTGTGTTATCTGATTCCAGTGATTTGACTCCAAAAAAAAAAATTGGTTAGGAGAGTAGTCAAGAAATCGGGTATCTGGAAGGTTACCTGGAGGAGGCTTTGACTGTAGAGAGCTCCAGCAAGAGATATGGAAACTCAAACTGACTGCTGCAGCTGAAAAAAAACCCAAACTCCTAGAGATGTCTGCAGTGTAAAGGACAGAGCCTCAAGCAGTCTTTCTTCTCTTGATCGTTGTTGTTCCTGGTGCAGAGAATCCAGAAATCTTTGTCATCTTGTGATGACTTTTCAGTTGGTTGGTCTTTGGGTATTTTTCAGTGTAGTTGTGGACCTTCCTATTCTAAATTTCAGTAGACCGTACGTTTTCCCTCTTAGTTAAGTTTCACAGACTTCCTGCAGTCCTTGAAGGTCTCTGGTTTAAAAGCACATGACAACAGTCTGGAGAAGTGGGACACTTAGACCTCACCTCTTGATGACTTGTGGTTTCCATCAACTGAATGCAGAGGAGAACCCTTGGGGAGGCGGCTGATCCAGGGAACAGCTCAACCCAAGGAGTGATGTTGGTCCCAAAAGTGGTTCTTCTTGGATAGGCTTGAGGTGCGTTGGGCAACCATACAGCTAATGCCTGTATCATCCCAGCCCTACGAGGAAGCAGGGATAAGCGGGTCGTCGATATGGCAGATGTGCTCACAAGGGTGTGGGCGGGAAGATCCTCAGCACGTACGCAGTTTTGAAATGCATCTCCTCATCAAAGTGTTAGTCTTCCTCCCTACGTGGGACTCTGGGTTGAACAAGGAGCTGTGTTTTGGGTCAGCTCATACTGGAGAGCAATGAGATGTGCATTGTTGAGTTAGCTCAACGGACTGAGATGTGCATTGGGTGGCTTTGGACGTGGACAGCACTGAGGTCTCTGTCCGTGCTCACGGGCTACAAACACATCTCGTCTTGATTTACAATCAATGAATGCAGGTGACTTTCTCTGGGAGTCTCCATTCCTCTCTGTGATGACAGAAGTGGCCCAAGGTGACAAACCAAAGTGACATAAATCCTTCCCAAACACTACCCACAGTGTTGCTGCGGATGGAGGCAGACACCGGCAGGAGCCATGCCGGGCTCCAACGCCTCCTCCCTGCTCAACCTCCCCCAGGGAACGTTTCCATCTGAGCCTCCCAGATCCTCCTGAGATGCTGCTTTGTAGGACCGTGTTTTATCACCCCTTGATCAAAAAAAGCCTCTCTATCAGGAGCTAAACTGATATTAGCGGGGGTGGACAGCAGGGATAAAAAAAAAATACCCTTTTTCCTAGGCTGTGATTAATCTGGCACATGCTGCTGCCTACAAGCACCTCCTCCTTCATCAGCAGGAATACAAAAGGCCACATTTTCTTCCCTAGAGCTTTGTGTGGTGGCTTTTTGCACCATTCTTAAGAGCTTCCCCAGCATCTCCTGGTTATCTGGGCTTCTTGACATCATCACCTCTTTAGAAGCCTCTTGGTCACCATGGCAATGCTGAGGTTGTCACTGGCCTGGGCTCGTTACATCATGAGGTGAGTCAGCCCCAGAATGAAAGGCCACAGCCTTTGCTATTGTTTGGTTTAATAACCTGCAATGATGAGATAACAATCCAGGCTCTTAATGAAAGATGGGTGTTAATAAGACGTTAGGAAATAGTTCAATAGCAAAGCCCGTGGGATAATGACAGGATGTGATTTCTGGAGGGCGACCATCTTCACCTGAGATGGGTTGAATCGACTCATCCATCGGAGGTTTCCTATCCATCACTGGGGCCCTGCAGGCAGGAGACCTGGAGACCTGCATCCCAAATGCATCACTGGACTGGGAATGCAGCTCTTCACGAACGCAACCAACTTCAACCATCGGGTTCCTCGGTGGAAATGGCTCCTGTAAAAATCTGTGCTTCGAGGATGGATGGGATTTTAGCTCCTTCCCACCAGGTTCCGACTTGGTGCATCACTTTGCAGCACTTTGCAGTTGGGTCTGGATCAGGTGTAAAGGCATGGCTGTGTTTCTGCTGATTTATCTTTATTATCTTTATTATTTATTTTGTTTTACACTATGGTAACAGACACCAGGTTTATGCCGGCAGCAGGAGGATGGGTAATACCTGATCCAGCATCTGGGATAGCATAACCCTGTGACCACACTTTTCTTTCAAACCCCAGGATTTTTGTGCTGGATCGGTGCCTTGTCACAAGTGGTTGTGGCACCTTGCTTAGGGACGGAGTAACCTAAAGTCAAGCTTAACATCTTGTGCATTTACACCCTAACCCAATCCTGGGACTTTCAGTAAGGAATTTTGCACCCTAAAATCACAGGGGAGGTGTTCCTTTGATGTTACTGAAAGTACCTGGGGTAGGAGGCACAACCCAGTGTCACGCTAACGTGAATATTGGCTTCTCGGGGTCACTGACGGTGCCAAACCCTGAATTTTGACGCTCTGATCCGCAGCCTTCAACCCTTCGTGTTGAGACCAAGCCTGAAACTTTGCAACCAGGTTTCCTTTCAAGGAGAACCAGTATCAGATTCCCAAGACTGGAATATCCCCAACCTCTTGCCATCTAATTACCCTCTAACCACTTTTTAAAACCCATATAATATTTGTCTTTGCAACCCATGGAGTCAATTATCTTTATGATTTAGCCCGTTTGTGGGTGAGTTTTGTTTCGCACTAGTCCTGTAAGGTCAGGAACGTTCACAGGATGTTGCTCAATGGTCCTGGGCCCGATTCTGAGCAGCGTTGAGAAATGTCCAATGGATGTTGCAGGTTCAGAATGTTAGTTCTAACTTTTTTTTTTCTTTTTTTGAGAATTACAGAATGTAGTTCTCAAAAATTACAGTGGAAATTTCTTGCCTGGGATTTTAAATAAGAACATCGGTCTGAGAGGCTTCTTTGGGGTCATCAGTCCTGGAAGGCTCCTTTGGGGTCATCAGTCCTGGCTACTGGACACTCATCTTACACCTCCCCATCTCTGGCCTTGAGATTTACTGGTCTTCCCAGGGTCCCACCAAGAGGATTGGGGGCACCCACCTTTCTCTGGGGGCGATGAAGGGTTCCTTGGGTGATTTTGCTTCTAGCTTGGGGAACAGAGATTAAATCCAAGCTCTTGTCCTTCCTTCTTCCCCATGTTCATCATGTCCAGGCAATGTGTTTGCAGCTCTCCCAGTTCCTTTCCTACCCACCGTTAACTCACCTGATTATCACCAAACTCCTCCAGTTAGGGCACGAATCTCCCAGCTCAAAATAAACTAGGTTTGAACCCTCCTGCTTGAAGGGTTCCTAAATGAGAAGGAACTTTTTAAAAATAAATTGCTTTTAGCAAGGCTGACGGTGCAGCACAACAGACAGTTGGCTTCGGGTAGGATTTACCATCCCTGAAATATTTTCTGCGTTGCACCGAGCGTGATGGTGACAGCACGCAGGGGAACTCAGAGTGAAGGGCTGAGTAAAAGCAAGCAGGTCCCTGAGCTCAAATTGGCAGAAAAAGCACTTAAAGAAAACTATAAGGAGCCTTTTTTTTTTTGTCAGTGGACATTGAATTTTTTTTTTTTTAAACTGCCTGGGTAGTACTCGTTGTAAGTGAGGTCTTGTGCACAAGAGCAGATTGCTGCTGCTTGTCGCTGGCGTGCCAGGAAAAGTGTCCCCGTGCGTTTCTGCAACCCCGTGGTGGCTTTTCCTGCCTCTTGGCTGCCACGAAAGGCAAGATCAGCTCCTGGCCCTGTGTCTGAGCAGGGCTGATACAGCAGGGCCAAGCAACACCCTGTGCCTCTGCAGGGATTTCCCCCTCTCGGGCTCAGCGCTTATTTCTCAACATCGGAGACTGAACCCCCTTGAATTTTCCCCTTCTCCGCTCACGCCTGTTTTTAAGAAAAGCTGCACCCAAAGGCACGCGTGTGGCAGCCCCGAGTGCTTGCTCTGCTTGCTGGTATTTCAGTGCTGGGCTGTTTTTAGCAACGCGCCGAATTTCTTGCGATCGAGGAAGGAAGATGTTTCATGAGTACACGGGGTCCAGTTACAGCCTGCAACAGGCTCAAAACTGGACGGCTTGTCCCCAGCCGGAGGAATGGGCGTATTTCTCCGACGTTTGGAGGGATGGCTGAGGGGCAGCCCCCAGCACGGGATGTTCCCTGCCTTGCCCTGATCCCGCATCCCAGGGAAGGGTTTAACCCTCCCCATTGCAGACCCAAGAGGTGTCAATTGGGAGCTCCCTTCTCATTTCAGGGTCGGGGACTGCGAGTCCCACCCTGAGTGACATCCCATTATCGCTGCAGGAAACCCTGCCTTGAAATAATATTGTGAATAAATGATTTTTGGTTGATTTCTGTTCCTCTTTGGCCAGCAGCGGGGTTGATGCTGCAGGTTTGGTGTCGCCGAGGAGGAAAAGGGAGCGTGAGATTGCGAGGGCAGTGGGGGGTGAAAGGCAAGAAATGAGGAAGGAAAAACCATCTTGTTAAGAGGAGAGGAGAGAAAAAGCTCTTTTCCGTGGCAGAAACACTCCGGTGTGTTACTGGGGCTGATGCAGGAGCTCGTGGTGGTCCCCCAGCAGCAGGGCTTGGGCAGGATGAGGGAGGGAGTGGGATGAGGAGAGGGAGCCGCGATATGCCCGTAGTACAGGTAAGGCTCCCACTTCACTCCTCGTTCACTTCTTCTTGTGCTTGAAATACCTGCGAGGGGCGAGGTGGAGGGAGGTGCAGGCACAAAGGACCGTGAACTCCAGCTGCCTCTCCAAACCCAAACATTTTTTATCAGCCTTTGCAAAATGCCCTTCTCCACCAGCCCGTCCCTCAGCAGCTTTTGCACACTTCCAGTCCCCACAAAGGAAGGACCATCAGCAGCAAAACCAGCTCAGCATCCAAGAGGAGAGGAGGCAACCACTTGGATTCCTCCCGGATATTTTTGAAAGTCCTCAATTCCCCGAAAGCGTTGTAGACAATTTGCTTGGCTTCTCCAGGATCCAGCTGATTTTGGTTTGGTTTTTTTTTTTTTTTTCAATTAAGTATATAAATACCTCTTGGTCAGCCCTCTCTGTTGCAAGAGGGTGTCGTTAATGCACTAACAAGAATTTGGGCTGCCTGACTTTTGCAACCTCGCTCCCAGGCTAGGAAGAACTATTTGTGCCCACATCCCGGTCTGGTAAACTGAGGCCATGGTGGAAATTGCTGCAGGTCAAGCTGTCCTGCCGTTAACCGAGCACACACACAGCTGCATCTTCACGGGGATGCACGCAGAGCTCCCAGCCACCATCTTCAAATTTTAATTGTGCAAAGAGTGGCTGGGTGCAGGGTTGGACCGCGCAACTGGGATCCCAGCGGGCATCGCGCACTGTCTGAGGTGGTCCGTGCCGCGCTGAACGTAGGCAGGAACAAGACTTGTCCTTTCCTTCCAAGTTTCCTTTAGAGGAAAAAAAAAAAAAAAAAAAAAAAAAAGAAGAAAGAAGAGGATGAATCATGGCTTAGTCAGAGTTGGGGCGAGCAATTGCTGCCCTTGTCTGCATTTTGATGCCGGGGGGAAAGGTGCCAGGGGAGGCTGGCTGGTGGCCCCTTGGTACCGGCAGGTTCTTCCGAAGGGAATGGGGAACTTAGTCCAGGACTGTGATTTTTGGGCTGTAAGCCTAATTCCGCCATTTGGGTTTTGGGCTGTTTCCAGACCCTAATTCCGCCATTCGGGGTGGGTTGCTAGGTCAGTTTGGTGTTTGAGCAGCAGGGCAACAAAAGCGGGAATTGAAGGGTTTTGGCTTTGGTGTTTCAGAGAACTCCGCAGCCGGTAAACTCCGTAAGAGATGAGACTCTGTCCCATCCTCAGAACTGGGGTTTTTCACCCTTTTCTCCCAGACTCTCCTCTTTTGTGCTGCCCCCCCCTCTCCCACCCTTCCAGACCTGCCATTTCCATCCCTCAGATGCTCGAGGTCTTTTTTTTTCCCCTATCTACCGCCAGGACTTTCCGATTTTGAGCCCTAGCATTGCATTTACATCTCCATCCCTTTGCATTTATTAAATCCCAGCAGGTTCTTGCCACGGGGTAGGTGAGGCAGCACCTCCAGCGAACGCCGGGTGATTTATTCCTCCCTCCCCATCTTCCATCACGCGGCCAAGCAGAGGATGCGGGACAGCATCGCTGGCCATCCCATGGCACGCTGGTGCCAGCGGTGGCTCTCAGCAAGCCGACGCATCCCTTACCGACAGCATTCGTCCCCGCGTCGGTGATTTGATTTCTGGAAAAATCGCTGAGCTAAGCACCCCGTGGGCTCCTCGCACAGCAGCTGTGAGCAACAGCTTATTTACCGGCCCAGGCACTATTTATAGGGAAGCTGTGCTTTTACACAGCAAGACTGGAGAGGGGAAAATAAACCCTCTCAGCGCAGTCAGTGCCGCCCTGTCCCCGCGGGGGGAAAGTGCCTTATAAATAGTAACGATGCTCCTTCCAGCTGACCTCGCTTGGAGCAGCTGGGTGCTCGTGCCTTTGAAAACCAGGCCATTTATTTAGGAGTTGAAGCTTTCCGCTCCACGGCCCAGGCACTATTTATAGGGAAGCTGTGCTTTTACACAGCAAGACTGGAGAGGGGAAAATAAACCCTCTCAGCGCAGTCAGTGCCGCCCTGTCCCCGCGGGGGGAAAGTGCCTTATAAATAGTAACGATGCTCCTTCCAGCTGACCTCGCTTGGAGCAGCTGGGTGCTCGTGCCTTTGAAAACCAGGCCATTTATTTAGGAGTTGAAGCTTTCCGCTCCAGTTATTTAAGAGTTTTTAAGCCAAGAGTTACTAGGTGGATCTAATTTGAAGTGACTGTGATTTTAATTCAGGCGGGGTTTCGCTTTCGGGCTCCTTTGGGTGTTGTGGGGGTGGTGGTTTTCGAAGTGGAGAAGAGCTGTGGAAGGGAGATACCCAAACTCCTCGTCCTGCCACATCACGTGAATTTTCTTCTTTCTTCTGACTCACGTTTTAGCTGGAAACCGAATTTTCTTTGCCTTCCATGGTTCAGGATTGTGGGAAAAAAGAATAAAACAACCTTCTGCCCTTTGCCGAGGGGGGATTTTGTGCACGGTGATCCAGGGAGCCCAGTTGTGTCTGACCCCCGTCCCCACCTTGGCTGGTCTCATCCTTTCGCTTCCTGCATCCCAAATCTCTGGCTCTTTACCAGCTCTCTCATAGTAGCTAATTTTTTTGAATTTTTTTTTTTTTTTTCTCCACTGTGAATATTTTTTTCCTGTTTGGGAGAGGGAAAGATTGTGCACTTTTTTACTCTATCCATCTTGGCTCCATGTAAAGATAGGCCCAAAAAAGTGTTATTTCAAGATCCATTATAAAAATATAAGCCTTTCTTTCTCAAGGAGGAAAATGCCCTATGCAATAATAATAATAAAAAAAAAAAGTTATTGAACACTTCAAGTATCCCAGGTGCCACTTACTGGGCTTTAAATTTTCAAGCAAAATTTGCTTTTTTAAACCCTGTCAAAGCAGATGCTCCCATGTCTACAGCTCTTCCCGGCTGTATTTCCACGTTTCTCCACTGCGGCACGTTTGCCACCCAGTGTCCTGCCAAACGGACCCTGGGGTGCCGAGCGGGACCCACCCCATGGCTTTTATTTTTAATTTTGGGTGGCCCCTGGATGATGTCCCCAACCCCTCTGTGCTGCAAACATCAACTGCTTGTTATGGTTGTTATTGCCAGGCTGCTGCTCACCTAATTTCAGGTGGAAAAGTAGCTTGCAGGAACCTGGCCAATGGATGGGTAACAACGATCCATAATCATATAACAAATATAATGAAAATAGTGATATTAACAATAAAAATAAAATAAATAAAATAAATACAAGCATTGTAATGAAAGTAATAAATAGAATAATAAAAAGAATAAAATAAGACAAATAAAAATAAATAATACTAGAAGAAAAAAAATGAAAAGAATAAAATGGAAATAATAAAAATCAAAATAATAATAAAACAATAAAAATAATAAAATAATGAAAAGAATAGAATAATAAAAAGAATAAAAGAATAAAATAACGAAAAGAACAGAATAATAAAAAGAATAAAAGAATAAAATAATGAAAAGAACAGAATAATAAAAAGAATAAAAGAATAAAATAATGAAAAGAATAGAATAATAAAAAGAATAAAAGAATAAAATAATGAAAAGAACAGAATAATAAAAAGAATAAAAGAATAAAATAATGAAAAGAACAGAATA